>VWZV01016428.1:18352-61172 GCA_013397155.1 Irena cyanogastra | reverse complement strand
CTGAATATCTTCCCACTACACCTACTAACTACTTTTTGAGCAAATGGCCTCAATCTAGTCCTACTAGTTTTTGTCAAAATTCAGGGATGAGTGGTTGATATGTGAAATTCTGTAATATACAGAAGTCTACTAAAGGTATTCATAGGTAGAAAAATCCTAGTGAAAGTGTTAATTTGGTAATAAGTGGAGAAAAAAAGTGACAGGGGATGCTGAGAAAGCTGAAATGTTTCTTGCACATTTTTGCATCAGTCTTCATAAATACAGTTAGATGGAAGCATGTAACTGCATGATTGAAGGTAGCTTAATTAAGGGTAACAAACAAATTAGTATGGTGCCAGCCCAAGAAAGGGAAGGAAAAGTTTACATGGTAACATCTACATTACAATTTTTCAGAACCTTGAATCATGATGGACTTCTACCTGAGATACTTAAAGGATGATGTGGAAACTCATAGAATCATTCATTTCAGATAGAATCATCTTTGTGAAATCATCAATGACAATTTAAATGCTAAAAGAGTGAAAATTAATAAAAATAGTGTTAGTAAATGTTAGTTAGAAAGTATAGTGTTCACAGAAAAAAAGACTGAAAAGCAAGCAAAATGGAACTACAGAAGCATAACCAGCTTGTCCTTAGATCTGAGAAAAATCTGAGCAAACCATTTACAAATATTGCAGAAGCAATACAGTTCATATACTTCAATGTCATATTACAGGCCTATAAGAAGCCAGAAAGATCAAATTGAGTTAATTTCTAGATGGTAGGTGCAAAACACCTCAGATAACTGTAGATAACTGTAGCTAGAGAGCAGTTAGCATAATGAAGTTCAGAGGGCTTGAGGGGATATACAGAAGCCTATATTTAGTTAGGATCCGTTCCATGACTTCATTGATGACACAGATAGTGGGGCAGAGGGTGCTTAGTGAACCTGTACGAAGGTAGCAGAGATGGCACCTAAATTGCGGGGCAATGTACAGGTGAAAAACTGGAAATTTGTGCAAGACATTCCAGCTGTCCAACAGCAGCCAAATAGCTATAGGATGAAGGGGACAGGATGTAAAAGAACCACCTAGGTAGCAGGTCTGAGTCTAAATACCTGTACCCTGCTCTAATCATCAGGGGCACAGCCTTCATGAATTGAGCAGCCTTGGTTATTGCAGTCTAAGAAAGATGGGAATTAATTGGATACAGCTTAGAGAGATGATCAATAGGTGGTCAGAGGTATAGAAAACATAGAAAGAGAAGATTCAGTTTTGTCTTTATGTTAAAAAGATGTCCAATGTGGATGTGGGATAGATTTTAATTATGTTAAAGCTGCGGAATAAAGGGAAAATAAGTTATTTCCTGCATTATAGTGACATAGAGGACAAGAATAAACATGCTTCACTTACAGTAGAAAAGGCAGGATATTAGGAAATAATTTAGATTAGAAGAACTGATGTGATGGCACAGGTTGAGCAGTAAACTAATGGAATTTCCACTACTGGAACAATTCACAGGCCAGGCAATACCCAGGTCTGCATAAAGCTGAAAATAATATTGTTGATATAGGTGAAACTGACACAGCTGATGTAGCTGATCCAAGTGATAACCCATGGAAAAAACCTCACAATACATAGGAAAATTACGTAGATATAGAGTCCCATCAAATATGTTTCAGCTTCTACAATAAGCACAGGCTATGACATCCTTCGGAAGGTCAAACGCTATTCTTTCAAACTTCTGCAGCAGGTAAAGCAACATGCCTGATTTTCATATGACATTTCCACAGAACAGGAACTTTAAAAATAAACCTATAAATTCATATTAAAATACCCAGAAGAAAAGACATCCATAGGGGATAATTTTTCAGTCACATTTCCTAAAGCACTGGATTCACTCATCTATATTTTATTAACTGAAAATAATTTAGTTTGAAACAGTCAAGTTCATTAAAAACCTGGTTTAGAATTACTAGCCAATAAACCAAGATTTCAGAATTCTTAATAAAACTGGGAAAGTTTGACTTTGAAATTCCAAGTACCAAAAACATGAAGAGTTTATTATGCTTTCCTCTAAGTTTTTTGCTGAAGAATTAAAAGACATGCAAAATTGTATCTGCATTAACTGCTTGACACAGACCAATTCAGTATGATTGAAGAGATATTCTGTGGGGGTTTGCATTAAAAATGCAAATAAGATGAAAAAGGTGTGCAAAGAAGATTAAATGATGACCAAGTGATTTTTTTTCCAAGCACATACTTGACAATCTAGCAAACTCAATTATTCCTCCCAATCTACATTTCATACTTATATACACATAAAACCCATTGTCTAGTGCCCTCAATGGTTTTCAAAGTTGTTATTTACAGATTTTCAAGTTGACAGTAATGTAGCCATAACTTTTGTTGGACTTCAGTTCATTAGTCTGTTCCTCCCTATGGTAATTTCATTATGTCTTCAACCTGCATTCTAACTCCCACTGCTACAATTAGTCGTGAAATTTAAAGCTACCAGATTGCAAAGTTATGCTACCTACTACCTACTACCCAAGGGTAATTTAACCATTAATTACTGTAGCACCAGCTAACATTCCTCCCATCTAGTGAACAAGATCCTTAGAGCTCATAAACTTTCCTGTATCCCTAGGTGAGTACTTTGTTGAGCCAAGTCTGAATGTCCACACTAATCTCACAATGAACAACAGGTCTTAAACGCACCCTTTAAATTACCAAGTAATTTCAATGGAAATAAAACAAAAATGGGAAAGCTGGAATACAAAAAACACCACAGAAAACTGGCCTAGACAGCAGGACCTCTGTGATTCTGGTTGGTTTTATTTGGCTGCATTCGTCCATGGATGAAAAGCCTGAAGGGGCCATATACTGAATAAACACAAACATAAATTCTGCTGTTGAATTCAGTGGGACTATACTCACAGAACATAAGTCTTTAAGAACTGGATTTTTCAGCAGTCAAGGGTAGGGGAAATAATGGGAAGGCCACTTGTTCACTGTTCTGATGTCACTGTTCATTGTCAGCACACACATAAAGCTTGAGGAGAAGGGGTTGAGAGGTGCTAGCGACTTGGGTTCAAGCTCTTTGTCATCTTGTAGGGTTCACAATCCCACATGATCTGTCTCAACTCTTTATAGAGAGAAAGTCAAGGAACAGGAATCAGAAAACCCAGTGTCCAGCTGATCAAGAGGAAGTGATAAGTGAGAAAGGATCTTGTATCTCTTGAGTACCTAAATAAGGACACTAATCAGTAGCAGCAGTTTCTATAAAGAAATGTAGGCTTTTTCTCCCCAGACAGTAAAGTACTTCTTGAACAAAGAACCTCATGCATTGCTTAGGCTTTTTTTTGCTCCTAAGATATTCTTTCCTAAAGTACTTTTTCAAGGATTTCCTGCGTCTGTGGACATATATATATAATTTTTTTCAGTTTTGTTTGAATACCTGCCATTCCATTAGTGACTTTTTGAGCTACCATGCTGGGCATCAGAGGGCCTAGTGGAGCCCTTCTCTTGCAGCATACAGCAGTCCAGGAGGGGAAAGAGGAGGAGACATACACTCCTTCAAACACATGGACTATGATGGGAAGCACTTTTACAATAACTAAAACATTAATGTCCATTTTAATCACAGACATAAAACACAGTTTCATATTGGCTTCTACAAAAACAATTAACTCTGTCCCAGCCAAATTAAGTAAAAGCAGTCAGAAAATTATAGGTTAGTTACTCCTGCTATACTGACTGGCAAGAAAATACAGATACTGCCTATTTCAAGAATTACATTGATGCAGGGCACTTGGTTCTTACGTTGACTACTTCTCTCTTTCTTACACTTTTTTTTTTTTTAATCCTCAAAAGCTAGCTTGGCATTTGCAGGGCCAGCAGAAGCACATAATGCATTGTTTAGATGTTGATGATGCTGCAGCAAACATGCTACTAAACTCATAGTAGACCTAAAGCCTAGAGACTCATGATATTTCCAGTGTTTCTGTGACAGTAGAATTACACTTATTTCACTCATCTGAGTTTTCTTTCCTTTTTGATAGAAACAAAATCTTGCATTTGTTTCAAGGTAATATGTTTCTTCTGCCAAATTCCTCTTTACCTACAGCTTTCTTTCTTCCATCCCTGTATTGTATACAGTATATATAGTATAAGTAAAACCCAAAATTATCCCACAGATTGATTATCCATTATAGACTATGGACGTTTCATAGTTTGTACTAACAGGTCATGATTTCACGTAAAGGTCAAAAATGCCAGGAGATGGTAATGAGGACACTTTCCCCTAAACATTTCCCCAAGAGGAGTGTTTGGAAAAAATAGAAGAGGGTGAAAATGTTCTTTAGGCAGTGAAAAATGGAAAACAAGGTTATGCTCTCCAGGTACCTGAGCCCAAGATGCTCTCTCTCTATTAAGCAATTGAACTTATTCTTAATTGTCAAAGAAGAAACAGAGCATCTAAATGCAGGAAAGATGCGAAAGGGCGTCATTTCTTTACAGCAAGAGAAGAGAAGACTACTAAGCACCTAAGTTACACTACACAGAACTCACTTAGACACTACCACAAAATATTTAATTTTCCATAAAACAATTCACTGTCTTGTGTTTTACCACAAAATTTTTATTTTCTCTAAAATTGGAGACTCATAAACAAGGCCATTCATTCAGGTAATTCTGTAGTTTGATGTCACTTGAGATAATTTTATTTTTCAATCTATCCCAACAGTGTAGTTTTCTGTTTGACTGTATTAGCATTGACATTTTCTCTGTAAAGATTTTTTTCTTCTTCTTTTAGAACTTGATTGGGAAAGTTTCATGGAGTTTATGCAACTTTTATCTCAAGGAATATATTCTGATTTATATTGTGCTTATTCTGTTGCCGACACTTGGTGACATTTTTTCTTTTGTTGACAGCTTTGTACTTCATTAAAAAGTAGGCTACTCAAGTGAAGGTGATTAATTTGCTTTGTCCAGCCTTTATCACATCCAGCACATAAAGTACTCTTTTTACTCCATTCCTGCACTAGCTTTCCTCTCTGATTGTTTCTTTTCTGCACTTTGCTTTTCTCTATGCCCCCTTTGTGAAGTATTTTCTCTTTTGTCAGCGGTTGAATCTCTCTTCACTAATTTTTTTTAAAAGTTCAGCACTATAGCAGAACATTTTGTAGCTATTTACTTTGAAGCTGTAGGCAAGCAAAGCTTGTAACAGTATGATTTGCAAGTTCCTGTCATAAAAGGTCAAACACCCGGACTTTCACTCTTTGTGTTTCTCTTATTAGCATGCCAGAACTGTGATTTCTAATCCTTAAAAAATTCTTAGTGCACTGACTAAAATCCAAGATGTTTTTTATACTAATAGCTGCTGCAAAGGTGAACTAGAAGAACAGACTTCTGTGCTCAAATGGATGTGAGTAGACCTGCAGCTTCACTGCTAATGGCAGGAAATACAAAATACTACCAAAGAGCTTTCAGGCAGAGATAAATGACCTATCTCACAGTCACCAGAGATTAAACACCTGCTAAGCTGCAAATAGCATTGTCTTACAACTGCAGGATCATAAACAACTGATGTTTATAACAGCATTTTTAAAAGGTATTAAAGTCTGAGAATTAGACAATAAAAGTAATTGGTTAATTGCCTCTCAGGTATGGAAAATTTGAAGCTTTAAGGTTAATTTTTCCAGAGGTGATATACTTTTTCTTCTTAATAAATGCTAGATTTCGGAATTGTTTTCGTGGGGAGAGGGAAGGGGGCAATTTAAGTTATCAGTGCTAAGGAATAAAAGAAATTATGTTTCCTGAAAGCAAAGACTTAGCAATACAGCTGGTATTCTGGATCATGTTTTTTTAATTTTTAACCAATACTTTGGCAGTTTCAACTTTCGTACTCAATTCAGAGTAAGTGGTCTCCTGTGATGTACATCAGAGAGAAACAAAATAAAATTGGAAAGTAACTGGATTTCCTATATGATTAAAATTTTACAAAATTTTCCAGCTCTTGGCAAGGTGGAAGGTATCCAGGTGGGGCTGCAGAGTGTCTCTGTGGGAGGAGCCAGAGGTTGCTCAGTGCCAGACACAATCAGGTGCAATCAGCTCCAATGGACCCACAACAGGACACAAGTGAACTAATCAGCCAAACTGATGACACCTCCATGAAAACATATTTTAAAAAATTCATAAAATGCCAGACACAGAGAGGAGGAGGGGAAAAAGGAGTGAGAAACAAGAGAGAAAACTTACAAGAGAGAAGGAGGAGCTGCATGGAAGAACGGATATCTCCCCTGCAGCTTGTGAAGGGTCCGTGCTGGAGCACAGAAGTGTCAGGAGGAAGGAGCAGTACTCAGGGGCAGAGAAACTGCCGTGTGCTGGGTGCAAGCTCCTGCACCACTTGGAGCAGGGTTAGAAGAGTCGTACGTGAAAGAATGATGTAGAGCATAGGGAAGGGGGGCAGGGCAGACTTGGGGGGAAAGAAAACTGTTAAAGCAACACTTTTCTGTTTTCCACTACTCAAATTAACAAACATCTATTTTAATTAGGAGTAGGTTACATTGTCTTTTCCCAGTTGAGCCTGTTTTGCTTTGGATAGTAACTGATAAGCCACCTCCTTGCCCTTATCCTGACCCATGGACTTTGTCCCTACTGCTCTTCCTCTTTTCTCCCCTCTACCTTGTTGAGCAGAGGGAGTAAGTAATAGGCCAAGTAGATGTTTGACTGTTAGCCAGGGCCAACCCACCACGATGTGGATCAAGAAACTGTGAATGCACAGAAAAGCATTGTTCAAACATGGGGTTTATAAAAAAAGTTAAACAAAAGGAGCCATTTGTCTTCCCTAAATATAATTTTCCAGTATATATGTGTTCATGTGTACTTTCACACACAGGTTCCCCTCATCCATGGGTCTGATAATAATTTCTATATGAAGACTCAAATCTCCATTTGAGCAATCAACAATCCCTTTTTTCTAAACACAACCAGAATGCTTCCATTTCCTAAAAGTACTAAACAGTAGTTACACAGCATCTTTCCATGCTTATCGTTTTACAACTCAGAAAATGAGGATAAAAACTGTAACATTTCTAGGTTTATCCATTTTGTGGAATGCTGCAGTTCTAACCTAGTGTAACTAAATTTTAAAATGTGCATGCCTGTGTGTCTCCTACTGTGGATTTACAGGCTTAATAGGCTATGAAAATAGATTAAGAAATTGAGTATGCTGGTCAATATTTGGTCTCTGGTTTTTATTTCTGTTGCTTGTTTGCTTAAATAATTTCCTGAAGTTGAATAATTTTTATGTCTTTTTATATTTTGGATTTTTTTTTTCTGTGCTTTCTCAGTTCCTGGAATGCTAATAGCTCTGAAAATGGCAGCACCCATGTGCCTCATGCTCCTGTCTGTAGCACCAGTGCTAACACCACATGTCTGTCAGCATCAAAATAAATCCCACAATAGGCTCGTTCAATCAGATTTTGACACAGACAACTGACACTGAAAACAACACGCAGCTTGGTTTTGACTTGAACAATGATTTCCAATAGAATTGATAGCTTCTTACTTGTGTAAGCTCCCCTTTTGAGTAATAGCTTACCTTCTGTGAAGCCTTTGGAAACTTATGAAGACACAGACACCAATTGTCATACCATACGCCACAGCATAGGTCCCAGTTGAGACAGCCATGATACAGAGTATGATCATACAATTTCAGAACGCTTCAACCCATACAGACTAACACCACACCACACCTCATCAGAAGGCTTCAGATGTCTGCCCATACAGAGTAACATCATATCACCTCAGGAGGCTACAAGTATCTTCTCTTGTTCTTTAGCCCAACCTTTTATACCCCGATGTTCATGCACTGCACCTGTGTGCCCTCTGTTCCCTTTGTGGTTGGTCAGTTCACCTGGGCACTCCGTGTCTCATTGCTGTCAATGCTGCTCACCTGCTGCTCACAGCTGCACCCATTGGGGATGAGGCTTGGCCACAGCCCCACTCCCAATTACCACAAACCGGGTACCTACACCAATCTCAGTCTCCTCTGCTGGTTACACTGTTTCTGGAATACATAAAAGAAAATTATCTCTGTGACATTGTTGAATATCTTTCTTGCTCTAGAAAGTGGAAGAAAAAGGAGGTGTTGAAGACCTATATCTTGGCCTCCTAGAAATGAAGATAACAGGACACTGAAAGCATCAGGAAATAAAAAATCTGTCAGAAGTTCTGTTTCTATCATTTCATGACAAGGCCAAGAGGTTATTGCCCAAGATTTTCCCATCCATTGACATTCCATTGACAATTTAACATTCCTCTGCTGTGTGAAGGTCAGATATTGATGATCTGTCCCTATGACTTGTCCTTATATAAAATTTTGCAACGGGCATAATTAACATACTCAGTCATTAACACATCCATAGTTTCAGACATGTCATCTAACATCTACTTGCTACTCAACCCTGTCAGCAAGAGGAGGGGATGGCAATCTAAGTCTGTGCTGGCAAACCAAGTGCTTTCCCCCGCTCTAACATTTCTCTGAACCTTCATGTACGTTCTCACTCTGAAGATGAACTCTGAAATAATGCTGTTCTGTTGTTTGCTAGTTTGGGGTACAAATTGCATCCTAGATCTATGATCCCATGAAGATCAGAGACCGCAGACATAACATGAACTGTCCAATGCTAGCGTAAAAAAAAATAACTGCAGTAAGAAGGGACTTTGGAGAGATATTGTGAGGATAAATTGATGACTGGAACATGCAATTGCTTTGCACTCTCTTTAGCTTTAATTTTGTTTCTGTTTTCTCATGGGAAGCACAAATTCTACCATTTAAGTGACATTTTGCAGATCATATAAAGTTATATAAAAAACTTACAAAGTACACTTTTGGAACAGGTTTAATTCAGGCTTGATCCATTCCAAGAAATTGCATTCTCCCACTATAAATCATGATTTATAACTTTTCCCATTAAACCTTAAGGTTTCCACAACAGCTGTCTGGTTTTAATTGCACAGCCTTTTCCAAATTAAAGCATTAAAACTTTCTTGTTTTCTACTAATGTGTGTTTAAACTGATCTTCATCTTATTATTTTTGTAACATTGAGTAAAAGCCATCATACTGAAGAAGTATCCAATATTTACATATTTATTATGCCAAGGGTCATTCTAGTGACAATTAATCACAAGAATTTTCATTTTGTGGTACTGCTAGAATTAAATACTGTTAGAATTAAATTGTCACAGGTAGTGAAATTAAAAAAAGAAAATTGAACAGAATTAATTTTTGTGATAATTCCAAAAAAACCTGTGTCAGGCTGTTTAATATAAAATTAAATCTTTCCAAAGTAAGCAAAATTCTTTTAAGCCAGAAGTTGGTAGCTCTAAAGGGTAATATGTTTAAATCTTCTCTTGATTTACACTCTGAGTGTGTTTATATAACTGCAATCTGAAATATATCCTGGTAACATCGGTTACATTAATAGGGTTAAATGAGATAAAAAATGTCAGGTTCACATCTTAGAGTCAGTATAAATTTGGTCCAGTGTTTCTTAACTTTGGAGATTTATTAAAAAAACATAAAACACAGCCCTCTGCTACAACATCTATAGAATAATATTTCCTAGCCCAGAGGCTCAACAGATTTATTTTACTTCTGGGGCACACAAGAACATATTTCAATTCATGTCTAAAATTATCTGTATGCTGTCATTAATTACAGACATTGAATGTGCATGCATCTCCTCTACCTTATTCTTGTTCCTCAGCAGTAATCCAAATTAGCTGTATCACTCTGATCAAATATGCCAGCCATCCAACGATCACATGCATTTGACTTTTCTCTTTTTTTTGTGGGGGTGGGGTGGTGGTCACATTTTTCTTGACTACCAAATGGCAAGTGAAGCAACAGTATATTAGAATAAATCTTGTGCAAGCAATTTATTCACAGGTTATTTTACTAACTGGGCATCTCATGGGCTAGCTAAAATTATTGTGCTTAAGTAAGAGAACAGTGTAGTATAAGAATATCCTTGAGATCACACTAATAGTGTGTATATATATATATATATATTTAGTATTTATATAGCTGGTAGTAGGGGTGTTTTCTAACCCAGATAATCTTACAGAAGTGAATCAGTAGTGAGTGGGTGTGCTCCTAGGTTGGCAAGTAAGTGGTGATAACTCTCAGAGGTGGTGATTAACCTCATGGATGATGATGTCATAGAAGAAGCTATGAACCAACTTTTTAACCAGCTGAGCTGCATCTGGAACAATGCATCTGACTGCAGACTCAGAAATATTGTGAGTCAGCAATTTTGAGAGTAGCTGTCAGATGCAACTAGAGACTGCCAAGGGTCACATATGTCCATTATAGATAATACATAACTGTCCCACTAGAGAATGCAGTTATTTATCTTTCTTTTTAATTATTCATTTGTTAGACATTCATTATTAAATCAACTTTTTTGTTTTCAAACAGTTCCAGTGTCAGTCCTGAGAGTTTCTGAATATTCATATTTCAAACATGAAAAGACTAGTCATTTCCAAAGCATTAATATTAATAAAGTATTTTATTACATAAGTGTCAACATTATGTGGTTTGACTCCAACTAAACAGTGATTTATAACCATAAAGGCTTTAAGTTTTGGGATTTTTTCGCTTTGACCTTTAGTCATTATTAGTTCTAGTGCCAAGTGATACAGATGCTGTAAGTTGTATAATTTTTTTGTATTTCAGTCTAGACAAATGGTTGGAAAATGAAACAGCTGTATTTTTTCTGAAAGCCTGGAGGTACTGCTTCTTAGATAGCAAAAATTCTTATGATGGACAGTTTCATATTTTAGGGACAGTCCTACAAACTTTTGCAGCAATAAATGAGCTTGGATTCACCTACAGACCACTTAATGTCAAAGATGAAGACATTAGAATTACTTTGTGACATGAGAGTTTTCAACTTCCTCTCACTGTAAGCATTACTTGTAAACATTTTATTAAATCAGAAAATGTTTCAAGGAAATCAAAATTAATTTGAGCTCAACATGATTTTTTTTTTTTTTACACAGTCTGATTTCAAAGATTCTATGAATGATTGGAGTGCTTGAAAAAGGATGTGCATGCACTCTTCCTGTTCTAGAAGGATCTTGCAGCCAGAAAGCCAACCATTCCCTGGGCTATATCCAAAGCAGCGTGGGCAGCAGGGGAAGGAGGAGATTCTGCCCCTCTGCTCTGGTGAGACCCCACCTGCAGTGCTGAATCCATCTCTGGAGTCCCCAGCACAGGAAGGACATGGATCTGTTGGAGCAAGTCCAGAGCAGAAACATCAAGATGATTAGAGGATGGAGCACGTCTCCTGGGAAAGGCTGAGAGAGAAGACAAGGTTCCAGGAAAACCTTATTGCAGCCTTACAGCATCTAAAGGGGGCTCATAAAACTGTTAGGTAGAAACATTTCAGCAGACTCTGTTGCAAAGGTTAATGGTTTTAAACTGAAGCAGGGTAGATTCAGACTACGTGTAAGGAGAAAAATTTTACAATGAGGGTGGTGAAACACTGGCACAGGTTCCCAGAGAAATGATAGATGCCTTCACCCTAGGAACATTCAGTCAGACTGGATAGGGCTCTGGTCTAGCTGAAGATGTCCCTGCTCATTGCAGGGTGCTGTTTTAGATTATCTTTAAAAACCACTTTGAACCCAAACTCTTCTATGACCTATTCAATTTGCTACTGGATTATGCAAAAATATCTTATTCTCTGAGGTCAGTTGCTGATGAGACAGCACAGACCTAAACATTTTGACCTTAATGTTACTTTTCTTCAAGTCTAAGTATGAAGAATTTGGATGCTATAGAAATGTCATTCTGAGAAATTTGTGAATTACACACAATAGGACTGGAAGGGATTATAACCCTTCTGGGAAAAATAGGTTAATGAGAAACTACAGAGCAAGTTATATAAAAAGTATAGAAGAGTAAAGACTTTTTTAATGCAATAAAGCGGCAATTGTGATGAAAGAAATCCATCTTTAGGAGAAATTTAATGAGAAAAACAGTGGCACTAATACTTTGTTAAGGCTATAACTGCGTGGTGTAATGACCAGTGGGTAAAGTGCTGCATTTTAAATTGAATGCACTGGCTAACATCCACAAGTTATAGGAATTGTTATACAGTGTAAGAGAAAAAGTGGGAACTTCAGAATACTAAAGCCAGTGAAACTTGTGGTGTAAAAGAGGAAAAAATATAGAAGTTAAAATAGACTCATAAATGTATTATTGCTGAGACTATCTAGATTACATATTGATGGAGTAGCATAATGACTTAAAATTCTGGCTTTTGATGAGAAAATATATGAAATAATATAAAATTCCATCTGTCCAACCAGAATAAACATTCTCTAAGAATGATTCTTGTTTTTCAACATTGCTTGGGTATTTTCAACTGTAAACCTTATATGCTTTAAAGATGCAACTTTAAAATTATTTTCTTCTGAAACAGCCCTCAATCATCAAATTAATGTAAAGACCAGCAGGTTCAAGACATGCAATTGGACATTTGAGGTGATTAAAAAGACAACTTCTGATGTGCAATAATCACATACACTTTCTGAATTGCATCTTGTATAGGCCATTTGTGAAGTCGCCCAAACTGTTTAAGCACCTTTCTTTAGTGATCTCCCAATTTGTACAAGCACAAGTTTTTTGCAACTAAATAAAAAGAACAGAACATTTGGATCTGCATACGAACAGATAAAGAGGAATCTGGAAGGGTAATGCTTAGCGTAGCTATAAACTCACGGATGATAAAGCTGCAGTGGTGAGGATACCATGAGATACAGCCAACCGCCAAAGCAATGGAATAAGACATAAAATTTTATGTTATAAACAAAAAGACAGTGTATGAGAACATGAGGAGGGCATAAAACAAAGAATGGGGAAAAAGGTTAACACCTCAGTGCTTTTTAAGAGTAGTAGATGTACATTTTTTTCTACCTGAATAAAATGTCACAGTACATCATGAGGTCCTGAATACTGTATTGGATTCTAGACAAGCTCACAAAACCGTCATCAGAAGAATTTCCCTCACACATATATGGGCAGAGTATTTGCAGCATATTTAGTAGTGAGTGCAAAAAAAAAAAGCAGCAAAAATACAGAACCTGAGTTCACTGGTGTAAAACAGAAAAGAAAGTATAGAAAATGATTTAACCATTTTACTTACTGGAATTACATATACAAGCTTGAAAAGCAGAAGAGATTCCTCTTATCTAAAACCTGCTTTGCAGAGAGAGAAGTAGATCTTTCTCTTTTTATTGTCATTTTAATTTTATACTTTGATATCTACATATAGCATGCAGGCACCCTAAAACCCTCTGCCATGTGCTTGTCTTTTAAATACTAATTCAAACCAACATAAAATGCTGGTCAAGAGGAGCCTTCTGTATCATTACTTCTACCATCATATAAATTCTCATGTGTATATTTTTATATGAACAAGTATCTTGTGGTTAATAGGCCAGAAAAAGACCAGAAATAATTTTGCATAGAAGTAGTTAGTAGATATCAAAAATGATGGATAACAAATAATAAAATACTAATGAATAACTAAATCCAGATGTAGACTGGTCTTCCAACACTTTAGAAGGAAGAATTTTCCATCTACTAATTGTCAAATATTATTGTTTCAAGCAAAAAAATAATTCATCCAAAGCAACCCATTCATGAGCAGAAGAAAAGAACTCAGTAAATAAAGTACTTTAAATGATCATTTAACTCACTCAAATTTAATTGTCTTCTTGGATTTCATATTTGGAAATCCTATCTAATGAAGTTTTATCATTATCACTTTATGGTGATTGAATGCCATAGTCCTCTTATTTGTGCAGATCCCTAGTGCTCCCCACTTCTGTTAAAAGCAGGGTTCTAATGAACCTCATGAGGTGTCACTAGGTAATTACCACTTACAGTCTGAAATGAAGCTCAGTTCCAAGCCATTTGCATTTATGTTCTAAAACTAAATTATTAATGTGGATTTTTACACATTTTTAGGTTTAATTTTTCAGTCTAATGAAACCATAAATTTCAAGCTTTCAAAAATATTCCTATCTCTTATTTAATTCAATATGTAATTGATAACATGCTTTTGCTACAGATGGAGAGGCCTTTTCAAATTTGAATTAATTTAGTGTTTTGCTGAGTTAGTAGATTAAGTGCTACAGATTGCCTGATGTTCATGACACTAAATCTTAGCTTTCAAATTAATGGAATGAAATTTTGGAAATTCACAAGGTCAAAAATATTTTTTGCAAAGGTGATAGCTATATTTTCTGCACTTATTGAATGACTCCCACAAAGTGGTAACAGCTGGGAACAGTCAAAGGCAAAATTCTACCACACAAAAGTCAATAAACTCCAAGTTCATTTGCATATTCATTTTATGCAATGTATGCAGGAATAATACACCATTTTAAGGAAGTGGTTATGTTATGTTTAGTCAGTGGTACAAACACCCTAAGCAAAAAGTTTGCCACAGGTTTATGCTTAAAGTTCAAGGCAATGTACCAAGTTCTGAACACTAGACGACACAATGTCTTCAGTGGGAGACTTTTGGGGGAAAATAAAAGAATTCCAAACCAAAAAGAACTTTACAAATAGCCACACATGGAATTTTAATTTTTTTAAAGTCCAGTACCATTTCCTCAGATCTTGCACAAGTAGATCTGTCACTCATATATCTCTCAGTGAAACGAATGACCACCAAGATGGGGGGAAAATGCCAAACACCAACAGCCCCACACTCTTTCAAAGCAGTATTCAGCACTGTTGAAGAATGCTATTTTCTCTGCCTTGTATGAGTATACTTCTAGTCTTCTGCTCCTCTGAGCTAGGAAGGGTAAGCACTTGTCATTACCTTGGCTGTCTCAGCTTTCTCCACCAGTTTCTACCAACACGTTTCATTGAACATGGGGAGAGGTACAAAAGTGCTTCCTGCTTCATAGAGTCACCCATAAATGCCTGGCTCTCTAGTATACCTACTACTACACACAGTGTATATTTTAGGGCTATTTTATCTATCACTATTCATAGATCTACTCAGAAATCTTTATACTAATGTGTTACAGTATTTATTTCACAGAGCAAATGCTTGATATTCATTACTGTCATATTTTGCCTTTGACAGAAGAGAGGAGCTATCATTGAGAAAATGTTAAAGGATTAACTGCTATATCCAGTTAGAAAATCTACAAAGAAAAAGTGTCTCAAAATGCTAATAGTTATAATTGCAGTTTTAAAATTGCCATTGATGATTACAGTTAAAATATACAAATCCCCTGGTTCAAATTTTCTAGTCATCGGGGTATAAAACTCAGGGTAATACCTCATTTTGGCTCTATAATATCTGTGACAAGCTATAATGCATCACTGACAATCTAGTGATTCATGAAATGAAAACTCCTTCCTGTTTACATCAATGCAGACATTCCCTGGGGGTTCTTCACAAAACACCTGTCCGGTTGTACAGCATGCAAAGCATGAGACATTTGCTATCTTTTGAAATTTTCTTTTTTTTTTTTTTTCCTTTTTTCAGAAGCACTAGCCTGAGAGAAATTTCAGTGTCTATTTCATAATCTGTCACCAGAATTTAAATATTCTCTCAGTAGGAGGAAGCAGCAGACTGATAACCTCAGCACTGATGTTCTCTACAACTCAATGAAAGATATGCAGCATCACACACAATTCAAAAGGTTGCTTTGCATTTATTTTACCGATCTCTCCAGATTCTCTTCAAAAAAAACCCTCTTTTACCTTTAGCAGAACTATACTTCTGAAGCACAGATCACACATACAGAACTAAAAGCATGCTAGCTGATCCTAACCCAGAGAACTCAGAGACCTACTTGGTTTCCTATAAGCAGCATGGAAAGAAATTAACCACCTGCTGAGAATAATCCTAATGCACTAGCTGTGAGGAGAAAGGGAGGAAAGCAGTCTGGAGCAAACCAATGGAGAATTATAAACCCAGGCATGTATCTAACTTCCTACCCTGCCTTAAAGTGTGGTGCCTCTGTTCACTTTGAATGAAATCACTGCTCCTTGCTGAGTCTCTGCTGGATTACTTCTGACTGAGGAGATGCTGCGGCGCAGTATCCCGCAGCTCCACCCATCACATCCAGTAGGTGGGACCATACCACAACACTGCAACACTCACAGATTGTGTGGCAGTTGCTGATGCATCTATCTCATTTAAAAAACACTTTTTAGATTTGGTTTCTCAAGCTACTGCAGTCCTTCTCTGGGCAGACTTTGGATACTTGATGAGTCTCATTCTTCAGAGGGGAGCAGTTTTGGACCTGCATGCAGAGCATACCAGGGCTTGTGCACACTTTGGGTCAGAAAGTCACACCTCACAAATGGAAGCATCGATGAGAAATTTTTCTTTTAGAAAGTCAGCACATGCACAAACTCCTTTAGATGTTTTGGCTCCTTGCCAGGTTCTGTGCTGTCTAGAGGAGCTGAAATGTTGTACAGTTGATCAATTTAGTTCACAATACATTCACTGTATAAATTGTGCCCTACATATGCTGTACAGCTGACCAACTCATAGCTCATTAAAAAATAGAAAGAGCTAATTAAAGTTTCTGCCCACTTTTCGTTTCTAGAGAGTGTTCTCTCAACAATGCCTGAATAACTGACTGAATTGAGAGGAGTTTTACTTCTGAAAACTGTAGAGATAGAATTACTCCAAATAAATTATATTAGACACTACTGTTTAGATCCAGCTCAAGAGCCTTTGCATTGTTTCACAGCCCTGTGAAATAGTTGAGAATTCATTCTTCAGTGCAATGGGACTACTCTTCATAATTGTGACAGTACTTGGCCCAGAGGGATACATTTCTGGTAAAAACATTATTTCCCTTGAAACTAAAATTTATGTTTCTTTGAAACAGAAAGAAGTATCAGCATATTTGTACCATGACAGACTGTCTCTGATCTACCTATATTCCATGGAGAGTAAATTGAAATATTAGGAATTTAGTCAAAGACGGACAAATTTCTCTTCCACATTTGTAATAATGCCCAGTATGGGAGATGATCAATAATGTAAATGAATTACTTTAGTCCCCACACAGAGATATATTTGAACATTTCCATTAATCTGTTTCATTGCACAAAACCACTCTCTTCACAAAGCACGAGCTGCTACATCAGCTTTGTGGTGAGAAGTGTCCCTAAACTCACAATAACATTCAAAGCAAAGTTGTAATTTGGGTTAGGATTTGGGTGAGTAATTATAGCTAGATTTAAAATAATGTGACAACTTTCATACCCTAAGGAAATCCAACGTTTGCTTTCAATTCATAGAATTATAGGCTTAAACAAAATATTTTATAAAGGATTTCACTGATTTTTTTGGCATAACTGAAAACTTGATCTTGTAAAAACCTTAGGAGTAGGTAAAATGCTGATGGGACTGAGAAGAGCAACACTTAAAGAAGATGCTACACTTCCCAGAGTTTAAAACATGTAATTTTAAAATGTATTAAATAATTTTCAGTTTTAAAAAATATACTGAAATTTGGTATGCTATATGCTAACACAAGTTAATTTGGACTTTTTGAAAAAAAATAATAGTAATTAACATATTTTTCAGAATTCCCTACAGAACAATCACCTATGCTTTGTCCAGGAATTTGCCATGATTCTTATAAGAATGCAACCCATATTGTAACTAGGAAAAGGCAAAAGACTTGTTGTTGGTATGAGTGGGAAATATGATGATATTCTGTTTTCTCTCTTTTCCAACTTTGGAAAGCTCTTATAAAATACACTGATTCACAGTGCAGACAGTGAGTATCACAGGAACTTTTTTTGTCACCTAAATAATTATTATTCTTTTATACATTACAGAAATCTTCACCTGTAACTTTATCTTAGAGAAAAAAAGTCAACATCATGAAATTAAGCTACAAAGGCTCTCCTTGAAGGAATGCCATTAACTAGTTTGGAAGGGGGAAAGGAAAAATACCTGGCTTGATGAGCAGGGGGATGTTGTGCCTAAACCTGAGGAAATGATCAATAATGGGATCCTTTAATCTGCTTCAGGAGGTGGTGTGGCTGCAAAGAACCACCTGAAATGTTTCTACACTAATGCAGGCAGAGTGAGGAACAAACAAGACCAGCTCCAAGCTTTGGCCCAGTCCCAGGTATTTGATATTACCTGCATAAGTGAAACCTGATGAGTGAGTCCTGTGATCAGAGTGCCCTGTTGGATTGTTCTGGGCTGTTCTGGAGGGATACATAGGACAGAATATGGGCAGGCATGGCCCTGTGTGCAATGGAAGGGACAGAATGCATGGAGCTCACAACAGGCATTGGCACAGTTGAGAGCCTCTGGCCAAGAATCAAGGGGCAAACAAATAATGTGGATGTCCCAGTGGGAGTCTACTACAGCTCTCCAATTCAGAATGATGACGACAAAAAATTATTTTTTGAGGAATCAAGAGATGCTTCCAAGTCAACTGCTCTTGTCCTTATGTGGACCTCAGCTTGTCAGCAATCAACTGGGAGCAGCACACAGCTGGTACAACTTAGGCCAGAAGATTCCTAAAAAATCTGTCACACATGCAGTGTAATGTTTCTGAACCTTGTGGTGGCTTTTGATAACAGTGTTTCTGTAGCTCTCTGAAAATAACTCACCTTGTAGAAGGTAAATCATTCCTTTTGGTCACTGCAGTGCTGCTTTATCACCTTGAATAAGTGTTTTTCTGATCCTGTTCCTGCAAATTACACTGCTCCCATGAGCTTGTCTATGGATTTCTTGCTGTTATGGTGCAAGTTATTTTTCTAAATAGAAACAGAGAGATTATTTATTTATTTTGGGTTTTGAAAAATCAAAACCATATCTTAACTCTGCAGAAAAAGGCTAGCAAGATGAATGGCCTAGAATATATGTAAAATAAGTACAATGACACTGAAAGCTTATAAAGTGCTGTATCGGAAATTATAGTTCAGCATGAAAGACTCAGAATCCTACACTAAGATTTTTTTCCCTTAGGTTTGGATTATGTAAGATCAAACTCAGCCAGTATATAAACATGTGGAAGTCAGTAATACTTTCAATAAGAATTTCACTTCCATTCTGGCTAGATGTGGCTTATTATCTCTAAGTATGAGCAGAAGTTTACTATAGGTAGAAGCAGCCAGCTCAAAAAACTTTTAATTTTGTTTTTCTTTTAAACTGTCCTGTTTCTAAAGAAAAAGTCTATTTTTATGTCCCTAGAACAGAATTAAAATTCAAATTATTTAACACTCAATTTCCTATTATTATTATTATTATCCATACAATATTTCAGCTTTGGATGCATTTAGGTGTCTTATTGTTTCTTATTTTGTTGCAACTATACAAACACCTGTACAGATGTAGTTAAAATCAAAAGATTGTTTTATAATCTATTTATAATAGATGAAGGTGTTGAGCTCAATATGAATCAATCTTCTATCTGTGATATTTATAACACCGCAATATATACAATGATACCATAAAATATTACTGTTTCAGAAACATTAACAGCATAATATTTGCCCACCTATTCATCAGCACAACTGTTGAAAAGTTGTTTGCAAAACATTTCTTTGTAGCAAAAATACTATTGGAGTACTCAAAACAGAAAAGAGGAACCTTATCTTGGACCTTCTGTCTTTTCCGAATTGTAAAAGTTCTCACACTTATTGCATATTCAAGAAAATGCATGCACAGGCCTACACACACACACACATACATCCGAAGAAAACACTTGATTTGAAGAGGGATACTATGTGAATTCTTTTAGAGGACCAGCATTTAGATTATTTTTTCCTAAGGTAGCATCAAGACTGGTGTTTTCTCATGACAAGACCAATATTGTAAAGCGTCTATGAATTTCAGTTTCAGATGATCTGAAACCTTTCTGTCAAATGCAGAAACATTCATCAGCCTATACAGAGTCTATGATGAAAAGATGTGCCAGCTACTGCACATTTGCCTACTGAGCAGAAGTTTGCAATTTATAAATGATTATAAATAAATTCATTTGTTGTAAGCAGTGTTTGCTATAAGCACCAAGCAGAGAAGTTCACAATGTTAAGGTCTGTGAGTTACCAGTTGAATCACCGACAGCTCTACTTTTATGGAAAAAAACTATCACAAAAACAAACGGAAAATATTTATTTATCTACACATTGTTGTTGCCTAAAGAGCATTCCACCAAATGGACCCTTCTCTCCAGTTATGACTAACCCATTCCAGACTCATTCCTTTTACAGCTTCTGTCACGTACATCAGACAAAGGTGGCTGTTTTCTTCTGATCCGAGTATGACAGATTCATACTGCATTTTCTTTGAAAACTCCACCTTCCTGTTACTTTTTATCATTTTGGGAATAAAATTGTACCCCCATATATGGAACTAAAAGTAGTGCAGATCATGTGAATTTTGTACTGCACTGGTGCTACTACAGTGGCTACAAAAGCATAAAAATATTTGTAAGGACACAGATACTGGAAAACATGCTTTTGTGAGAAAGTGCATAGGACAGAGAATATTGGTTTATTTGAGGGATTTCATAAACAACTGCCCGTGGATAATTTTATAAATCTGTCTCCGGGGATTTGCAATCTTTATCCTCCTTTTGCTTCTACCCTCCACTTCAGAATAACCCTTTAAGGCTTCTAACTATTCAATTTCCACGCCACTTTGCTCTCTCTTTTTCAGAAACATGAAATACTACAGCTCAAATGCAACCCTTCTGTTTTTTGGATTTGGGTAGAGAGCCCAAACATATTGCAAAATGAAACCAACAAAATATTGACTGGGTGTTGGTTTGTTTTTTTCAGTATTTTGTAAGGCAATTGAGAACAAACTGTACACCTTGGAGCCTAGAGTAAGAAGCTACTGTTTCATCCCCTGCTCCTCCCTAACTGGGAGTGCTCTGTAAGTGCTTCCTAGAATACAGTACAGCATATTTCTAAAAATAACCAAGGCACAGTAACAAAGGGCTTTACCCAAAACACTTGGAGTCAGTGAAAAGTCCCTCAGTAACTACAATTTTTGTATCGCACCACTAAAGATTTATCTGTACCAAGTAATGCATTTATCTAGCACCTGGCACAATCCCATTTGCAGTAACAATAGCTCAAATAACTACTTAAATATCTACGGTGAAATTCATGCTTCAAAGCTTTTAATTCTAACTATAATTAAAATTGCGCTATACGCTACAGTATAATTTAATAATGGTTAATATATATTTCTGTCTCTGTAAAAGCCTTCTGATCATTTATTGCTTTTGAATAGAGGATGTCCAATACAAAATGGCAGATAATCACTTGTGTATCATCTCATTAATTTGGTATCAATAACTGAATACAGTAAAAGACAGAGATGAGTGCAAACTCTGCCATGCAATAAGGAAAATACAATTCTGTTGGTTTCCATTTTAACATTCGATTTATTGGGTTTGCTGATTCCTTTTAATTTTGGCTTAAATAGTCAAGGAAATGGGATGATGAGCAGCACAATACAAAGCATCACCTTCTTTGTTATCAAAGGATGATGCACAGGGGGCACAGGGAGGTATGACCAGCCTCTCTCTAGCACTAGCAATATTTGTTTAGTTTTAGTTATATGTTATCGTGATACAGTATGGTAAAATACAACAAGTAAAGCCAAATTTTTCTGGATTCTTTTATTACTATTCCTTTCCCCCCATTTATATGTGTGTGCCAGGAAGAATGCTTTCAAATTAGAACACAAACACAATGTGTCACTGTCTTCCTTTTTTTTCTTTTCAGATAAACAATGTTTCTATTTTCTTCTTTCTGCCTCCATTTGTTTAAGAAACAATTATTGTCCTTGTTGAAATCATAAAATGGCATTGCCAACATCATTGGATTTTGAAGTGCACTTTTCTTGTTTAGTTGTAAAGTGTGTTTTTAAAATATATATAAAATATCTCTCTTTTCTGTCTAGTTGTGCGTGCAGGTGACTGGGTGACTAGCGCCTTTGCAGAAAATCCACATTTTCTGAGGGACAGTGTCAGATTTATGTCTCTAGAGAAGTCAAATTGTACTTTAAGGTAGTGATTTTTTTCCTATTGCTTTCATATGAATCAGAATAACATAAAATTATTTTCCTAGAATATTGTAATTAAAGAATTTTAAAGTGTTATGGGGGAAAAAAGAGAGAAAAAAAGAGTGAACTTTAAATTATTGAACATATTTTACAAACTACATGTGGAGACTACTTTCCAAAGGGCAATCTTAGGTAGGCAGCAGACATTGAACCATTCAGGCTGGGCCATACAGACAAAAAAATTTAACTTTCCAAAGACAATTTAGCACTTGGGCATCATTCTGCTCTTGAAATATGCTCATAATCCTCAACTGAAAATGAACACTTAGTCAATGACCTTTTCAAAATCTCCTCCTGCAATATATGCTGCTTTTACTGTTCTGTTCATGATATTAGGTGGAAAAATCTTCTGACCTAACAGCTTTCCTCAGGAAATGCTGATTCAGCAAAACGGGAATTGGCTGATTTCCAGTTTTTGAGGCAATGCTGACTGACTTCTTGCCATTCACCAACCTCCTCGTGCTAGAAACAGTCCCAAAATGTGGAGCTCCTTGACTTCATGGACCCCCAACATCTCCTTTCACAGTGTTTGGGGAAGTCACGGCTTCCAGTGTTTCCCACCCTGTGCCAAAGAGGAGAAGCAGCGGGATGCTGCTGAAGAGCTGACCTGCACTCCCACAGCTCCCATTTGCCCTGTCAGCTGCACGGGTGGCAGCAGCCTTTAGAAGCAAACTCTGAACCCCAGGGCACAGGAAGCTGCCTTATGAGAGGTCTTAATGCCCAGGTAGCAGCAGATATAGAAAACCTTGATCATGCCAGTTTTGTGACAGCTTGGTTATGTGTGAGCTGCTGAGGGACCTGACTTGCTGCTTACCCACAGCCTGGCTGTGTAATGGGATGCCAGTGCCTGATAAAAGGTAGATAGGAGGTGTTTGCACAATCCACTCTTAAAACCAAACCTCATGTTTACGTCTTACAAACGGTCTGTACCAAAAGCTAAAAGCAAATCAGAAATTACAGATCTGTTTATATGCATGCCTTGTGAATCAGTTTTATGAGACTAGAGCCATAAACTGTTGTAACAGGTGAAAGTTTTATGAGCAGTGAGAAATTCATTTCAGCCAGGAAAAACTTTTTAAGGGTGACAATGCAATTACAAGCACAGGGAAGTCCTTGGAGAAGATATTGGCTATGTCTGCAAGAGGCCATAGGGAACATGAAAAGAATAAGTGTTCTCAGCCATAGCTGTGTCTGCACCATGGCTAGATGAAAAGTTTTGAATAAAAGCAGGGCAAGTATGACAGTCTTGAACAAAAGGAAAAGAGTGTGAGGACCCTGCTGTGCCTATTTTTGAAACCCAGCATTCAGCAGACAGGGTGCCCTTAGGTAGACATCTCAGCTACAAGTGTTACTTTAAAGGTCAGTATAACAAGACATTAGGCATTCAGGGTAAAGCTCTTCCGACAAGGATTAATTAACTGGGTTTCAGAGATGGTGACTGAGTGCCCTTTTAGCAGTAAATTCCAAACAAGTCAACTGTCAGTGTCTCAGGAAGAAATTCCAAAGCAAGCCCTAGGTGTCAGTTTGTTTTAGGTTCCCAGCTCCTGGGTTAATTGGTTCCTGGTTTTCTCAGGCAGGCTGGTAGCCTTGCAGCTTAGGGTACAAGCTATTGTCATTCACTGCAGGCATTTCCAACAAACTAAAAAAATTCTACATCAGTTGTTGAAAAACCTGGAAACCTCATAGAAGACAATGTGGTCTACGAGCTGACCTTTTGTTCAGATTTGTAATTTAAAAAACCAAAATCAGCAGAAGCCACCAAACCAAAACACAGACATCTTAACAATAAATATTTGCATTTTCATTTAGTTCTATTGTCCACCAGTTCCGAAAGTTACATCAAAACTCAAAGCAATATGTAGTTCACTCTACATACTGGTGATAAAAATACTTAGTGATAAATCCTTTAAAAATGAAGCTTACAGGGAAATCTGGAGTGTATAAACTCACAGAGCACATTTTACAATTTTATCAAGTTCAGTGCTTGCCTGTTGCAAAACAAGACAGTGATTAGACAAGGGACATCATCTACAGCCTCTGCCGCTAAATGGATACAACTTAGATAAAAAGCTTAGCATCGTTTGTTATTTGTCAGTGTAACTCAAGACTCCGTGGCCAACCACTCCTGGGGAGGCTAAGCCAAAGCCACAGAGAGAACACACAATATTATCTCTTGCTTGGTTTTTCACAAAACTTTTTCGGTGGGTAGTGAGCAGAAACCTACAGAGCCTTCACATACTCAGGAAAGAAGAGATACAATTTGAGAAGCAGAGTGGGACATGATGAAACCTGAGCTTGGGAGCCATTCCATAGTCTGCAGAGGTATAACTGTGTAGCAAATTTAATTACCTATCAAATTTGTGTTTAACGTTCTTAAAGGAACAATTCCTGGTGACAAGGATGTGCTCTTCTTCTCTCTCTCTATGTGTGCCTGTACGTAAGTGAAACCCTGGCAAACTCTGGTGGAAGTTGGGACTAGAGATCTGATATTACTTTTGTACTGCAGATACAGTGGTAGCGAATGTACAGTCTGTTTACATTTCATCAAAGATGGCAGATTAAAAACAAAAGCACAGCACCCTGATACTTAAGAAAGTCATATGTAGCTACTCAAATCAACATGATTAATCACACACACAGCTGCCTCTTCCCATTTTCAGTAGTCACAAACAGTAGCAAGGATTCCTCTGCTCCAAGTATCCCTATTTTGCTCAGCAGTGATTTTTTCAGAAAGATCTTGAACTGGCTGTAAAAATGCAGCCTATAATAATAGCCCATAATAATAAAATAGTGTAAACCCCAACATAAGTACACTAATTGCAAATTTCCTACGATTCAGTTAATAAGAAAATACATTTATGTCAACATGATTTTGAGCAGGGTAAATGTTGTTGGATCTGCATACTTTGTACCTTTTCACTGTTTCTGACATGTAGTCCACAAGCAAACTTGGGAGCAACACTCTGTTTCCCAGCATTCTGCACAGACCACCATCCCTGCTCACTTTCTTCCCCACATCCTAGGTCACTTTAATTAATTAATACAGGAATTAATACAGGAAATATGACTTGGTTACCTTTTCCAACAATTCCAATACTTGCTTCAGGCTTCTTCCACTTTTCTAGCAGTTGATAATCTCTGAGTCATGACTCTGGATCACATTGTACTGCTTTTATATTCAATGACTTGGCATGAATGTCACTTCCAGCACTTTTGCAAAGGTGTTTGGAAGCTCCAAATGTCTTTTAGTTAGAATTAGGAACAAAAAATTTCTCTTACAGGAAAGATTTCTGGAAGTTACAACAGTAGTTTCTGTTCTCACAGACAAAGGCAGGTTGCTTCAAAGTTTAGCTTTGAGGATGAGAAGAAGAGAAAATTACACTTTAGGTTTACTTGCAGCTAATGGATAAACTATCAAACCATATCTTCAATGGATTGAGGAAGCTTAAGTGCGGTTGAATGTGCAACCACCTTTTCCAGAAGTTCAATCCTCTCCTCAATCAACCAGACATTTTAATTCTGCACCAGCTACAAACCTAGTGAAACTGCACGGTGTTATATACATAGATACTACATTTATAAAATATTTTTTAACAAAAATCAGTCCTCAGAATACTGTTACAATACAGAATACAGCATGTGAATTCACAGCACAACACTAAAAGAAATACAGAAGAACTCTTGTAGAGGTCCTAAATTTCCAAGTGGCTCCTGCAGCTAAGGACTGAATTTGGATTATAAATTTAATTACTGCTTTAGAATTTGCTGTTGAGAACAGCTAAATAAAAAAGCCATTAGCAGTATAAAACCTCCAAATGCATTGGTTTGTACCACCAGAAAAAAAGTACTTATGAGAGAGTGTTCTGCCTAAGGAAAAAGAACAGTGGCAACACAAAATTATTTTGAGCTGCAAGAGTAAAATAAATTTCAGTTTTATAAAAAACATCCAAATAATTCCCTTATTGTTCATCACCTTGTTAACTGAAAAAGGATTTCAAATAGGATAACAGAATAAACTGTTCTAATTGGTGAGTGTATTTTAGCATTTACTAAAACTGTAACACAAAGCATGGCCTGCTTTGCAATATATAACCTGGTTTGCTTCTCAACAATGCCAGGACTCTGTGGAGACAGAAAGGCAAATCCAATGTGATTTGCCTTTGAAAAAACGTTTCAAGGGGTGCAAATTCCACAGCCATCCTTCTGCCAGACAGTAATTTTCTCTACATGATATTAAGAGATAATGGACTAGTCTTCTTTTACTGGATATAAAAATAGTGCAATGATAATAAGGGCCAGATATGTTGCAACTGATACACTACAGAATTAATCTTGAACCGTATTGTTGTTGTTACAAGCCACTGGGATGTGTTTTCACTTTCAATTTATAGCTCCTTTTTCAGAGTGCCACTTCTCTTAGATTAGCCCTTAGAAGCAAGAGAAGATTTGGGGTGTGTCTATTTTTCTTCGTACATTATTTTCTAAACTTCAATATATCCTACAGAGTTATCTGACGTTCCAGGAGCTAAATCAAAAAGTACTTGTGGACTTCACATGATTAACCGCAAAATCTCTTTATTTTCTCTCTGGGAATAACATCAGCTCAAAGAATCACGTGGCTTGGATAAGGAGAGAATGTTGCAACAATATTTTATGCACACATTTCTGTCTTGAAATAGAAT
Source organism: Irena cyanogastra (assembly GCA_013397155.1). Classification (NCBI taxonomy): domain Eukaryota; kingdom Metazoa; phylum Chordata; class Aves; order Passeriformes; family Irenidae; genus Irena; species Irena cyanogastra. Next base: position 34,339 of record VWZV01016428.1, on the reverse strand, counting down.
AGAAATGTGAATCTAGATTAGACATTTAATATTAAGACTAAATGTTTTGAACTTTAAAACTCTGTTGAAAAAATCAAATGCAAAAAGGTTTTGATGAAATAAACCCCAAAAAAACCAGAAAATACCCTGAGGGTCTTTGCGACAATGCTAAGTGTCTTTTCATAAGATTCGTGGAAGCAGCAGTAGGAAATGAAATTTCAAGAGAGGAAAAACAAATTATTTTATGTATGTGGAAATTCTTGCGAGAATAAACATTCACAGCTGGTTAACAGACCAAAAGAATGGAATGTCTATACAGATACATGCGAACATCTCCTATGAAAGGAGACATTTAGAAATAGTTAAAAACCATAAAAATATATTTTTCAAGCTTGACACCATACTAAAGTATTTACTCATTCTCTCCTAGATTCCTCTCCTGTGGCTCCAGAGAAGCCAGTTTCAAAGAGGTCACTGGTTCAAAGACAGTAAAAGTTGTTAGAATACGCACTCTCTTGGTAAAACTTATTTTCCACTACTCTAAAATTTTGATCAATATTGCTTAATCTTGTAATGTTTACTAGCAGTGAAAGAAATCCCTTAATTTTTATTCAACATTCTTTATCCATCTCCTAGATGCTGTACCACACAAGCACGTAGCTAAAAGAAATTGCATCCCTTACATTCAATATAAAAATTATTCTGCTTAATTTCCTACATTCAGCCTAGCACACAAATGCTGCTGAAGTCATATCACGTGAGGCTTTTAACAGCCTTGTCTGTAAAGGCTGATGGCACTCGTGGTCTGGAATTGATGAAACCAGATCCCTGAGAAAGGACAGCTTCCAACAGTCAGAGCAGAAGTTCCAGTCCCCTAAAACTCAGTCACTGCAGGAGTTACATACCACCATCATATGACACCAGGCTTTCAAGAAAAAGGCAAATATCTCATCTTGAGGCATATGCAGTGCTTTCCCCATCGGCATTTTCAGTGCATACCTCCTTCAGTGAATACTAGGTTCTAATTCCTTTTTTGAAAGGAGGCATCTTGCTTTTTAAAAGGTGTTATATGCTCATCTCAGCCTGGGTATAATCAGTCATTGCTGTGGAAGAATGGGAAGGGCTGTTGATAATAATTCTTTATTTCTGAACAGAATCAATTCCCACATTACCTATGGAAAGGCTTAGGGCTGTCATGAATCAGAAGTTACTCCTCCTTTTACAGATTACAGTTCCCAGTAACAACCTCTAGAAAGGTTCAACTTTGCAAGTGAGGACAAGTTTAAACTTGATAAATACATGTTATCCATAATAGAGGTTTTTAAATTATAACGTGACAATAATAAAATGGTAATAGATAAAAATGTGTACAACTTAAAGAAAAATCAACAACAAACAAACCAGCAATTTAATATGATTTTATATTTTTAAATCCTTACCTTCCAGGAAGATTTTTTTTTATCAAAGAAGATGAGATTAAATCAGGTTCGTAACAATTAATTAGTATTTCTGTAACTTCTAGCTCAAAATTATTAATTTACAACTGTAAGTATTACAAGTTTGGTGCCTGGATGGAATGATTATGGTTATCTAAAAGCACACAAACTCATCTTTAAGAAATGCAGCACTAATGGGTATTTCATGTCTGAATCAAGAAGCCATTTCTTGTGAGTGAAGAATGTGAACATAATGAGAAAAAAAATCAATAGTCAACAGAATTATTTCAAATAACAAAGTAAGTAGCTTATATTTTTAAAAGTGCAATTCACATTGAAGGTTTTAACTGAACAGCAGAAGGTCAGGAGTTTTACTGTGGTTACTTAGAGTATATTGCTGGAAAGTCACTGACACCTATTATACTGGAGCAAAGAAAAAGATACTGTAATCTGTAGTTCTTACTATAATCTGTACTATTTCTTCTCAAAAGGCTTAGATATTAATATATATATATATATAAAGAAATACCAGAAATCTGGTACCATTACAGAATGTTTTAATGCTTAAGAGAGTGTCAGCAATTACTTTATAAACCTTTGCATTCAAAGGTTTATGTCTGAGCCATAAAAATGAGTCCATTGTATAACTTCACTTATTAACTCTCACTGTAGGAGTCTTTTCCTCCACCTCACTTTCTCTTTTGCTAAATAGCCAGATTTTCTTTCTATGCTGAAGTTACAGATATATATTTTTAGAAACTCTTTTATGAGTGATTTTCTTCCAGTTAGTTTCCCTTCACTATTACACAACAAGGCATTTTAGAGATAATATAACGTTTTAATGTAAATGTAAGACGATCTCTCAGCTTTCAAACACATAGGTTGTTATAACTGCATAAGTCAAACACATTTAATTCCCAAGTCCTGAGCTTCTGTTTTAGCTCGCCTGATTCATTAATGAGTAAAAAGTCCCTCAGTTTTTTCTCTTTGTTGTAGTTACAAGCCTACGCAGCATCCTCTATATCAGTCTGCCAACACATGTAGAAAGATGAGAAACAGAACTACATTTTCATTAAACATTTCCAGAAAAAACCACATCTTTGCACTTAAGTTGCCTCCTTGTGTCTCTGAGATAAAGACACAGGCCATAAGACTAGCCTCACATATTCTTAGCAGACTTTGGTGTTCCAGTAGCACCAGCATGTCTGGTAAGATTGATCCACTCCATATTGTGAAGAAATTTCATTAAATCTAATATGAAATTCTTTCAATTGCAAGTTCTTAGTGGCAAGCTGCAAGCCACCAGAACACTAAGAAGGTATCAGATTTATATATAATATTTCTAAAAGCACACACATGGCTCAATGAATACAAGAAATAAGAAGATATTCTAGGTTCACATTGCTTTCCACATAGTGTGATCTACAGTATCTGCACAGCTTGGATTATTTTTGCACACTTATCACTAACTTCTAGAGTGATATCTGCAAATCAACCCACCATTTTTTTTCTTAATTATGAAATGATGATAGAAAAATTCCATAAGCCACAAAATACTTTTAAGTCCTATGTGAGATCATTATTATTTAAGTAACTTAAAATTCAGCCATTCTTCTCCCAGAACTACAGCAAAACAAACCACAACCAACCAAAAAAATTCAAATATTTATGAATTTTTTCACGGCTTTTTCTCAGTAATTGAAAGACACCAATCCACCAGTCTGTAGCACGTGGAACAAAGGAGCACAGTTTCATTAACAAGGCATCATCAAATGACAGGGGAGGAATGCAAAGAAAGTTACTGGTTTTAGAAGTCCTTGGATGAAGCCATGTATTTTTATTTCAATACTTAATAGGTCACAAACAATAGCTGCAATGTTACATTCTTTCTAAAATCACAAGAAACCTAAACCTGGGTCTTTCCACTAATAGATATGTACAGTGATTATATTGCAACTGGGGAAAAGGAAAATCAAAATTGAAGCTCTTGCTAAATTTCCAAATTACCATACTGAACAATGATATTCCAGGATGAAATACAAGCAGAATTATTTACTATTAATGTTCTTATGAAATTTAAAGCTCAAAGATAGTTTTACCTACAGACAAACTACATCAGCTCTTCAGAAAAGGCAGCCTTGGAATCAGCATTTCTGGAAAATTTATTAATGGCAGCCACTTTTCTAAAAAAGTGCTATCTGTTCTCTAAAGAAACAAGGACATGTTAATCATAGAGTCAAAGAACATATCAGCTGGCTGAAATACAAGAAAGCTTACAAAACAACTTTTTAATTTTTTGAAATATTTTCCTAATTGCAGAGATGAGTAAAGCAACAAAGGAACTCAATTTCCCAGCTAAAATTTTCCTGTTCTAATATCAATAGACATTTTTCTTTTAGCAAGTCAACAGCCAAAAAAGGCTGGTTCTGTTCTGAGCCATCTGCTTTATTGTAGTTAAAATTACACATAATGATTATATGAATTTGAACATTTAACATTTCTGGCTACTCTGAGAGAAAAATGCAATTTCACAGCCCAAGTTTTCATTTATAGTTTGGCTTATGCACTGACAAGGGAGAAAACAGTTGCTCTGCAGCAGTTGTTTAGGTCCCCAGCCATAAAGTGAGTCAAGAATTTGGAGAGAAATATACAAGAATTTCAGGATTGCTGCAGCCTACACCAAATTACCAATAACAGCAAATGAAAATAGCCACAAATGAGATATTTTTGCCTTCTTTGCCATGGAAATGAATTAGGACCAGTGCTCAATTCAATCAGATAAAATTTATGGTAATCATCATTAGGGACTTAGTGTATGCAAGAACATGACTTTCAAATATTTATTTCTATAGAGAAATCATTGCTTTGAAATCTAGCCAAGTCCAAAAATCTGAAAACACTATCAGGCCTTACATATGAGTCTTTCTTTGTCCTCATTTTCTGGATTTCCAAATTTCTTTGTTACGTTTTCATCTTCTCCACTCTAAATATCACCAAAAGAAAAAAGTCAAAGTAGCTCAATAGAGGACATGGTCAAAAGAAATGTATTCTAGTGCATTGGCAGGAATAATGTAAGTGAAATAATTTCTAGCCATTTTATTCTTCATCTTCAACTAAAGCAACCCTAGAAGTACAGCAAATTAAACAACTTTTTTTTCCTAAATTGAAACATCTCTGTGAACATGTTTGATTTTAACTTTTACTTTGACTAATGTAGTTATATCAATAATTGGTTAGTGCCCTAATATTTCTTCAGATCTCACCAATTCTACTCTTACTTTTAATTCCATTATGAGTTTGATGAGGTGCTACTGCAAATTAATAAATTTATCACTAATAAATGAATTGAATCACAGCACAAGGGGTTTCACCGAATGGATATACTGGTAGTTAGTGACTTATTAAATTACTGGTTTAACAAACTTTCCTGGTGAGTCAAAAGAAGGCAGAAGGTACTTAGGGCCGTAATAAAAACCTGCTAAGACACATAGGTTATGGCTAGATTCTTGCTGAGAATTTGAGGAAAGTTTGTTGCAAGAGTTGATACAAACAGTGAACTGCTGCCTGAGAAAGCATCTTCCCATGCGTACATGCTACATATCACTCCCATATTTTTCACAATTTACATGACTACATTTAAATTTCCTGTTAAAGATTCCTTGTCTTTGTATGATTAGTGTATTTTTTCAAATGAGGATTTCTTTCCTGCTGCATGGAGGTTACAGAATAACAAATCTATTTTTGTTAGGATTTTGAGACACAATGCGCTTAATAGATTAGGAATCAGATTTAAAATGTTGAAGTAGGGGGTTTTTCCTGCTTCCATGAGGCAGAAGAGCTACATATATGAGCTTTTCTCATAAAATACGTATTGATCGAGTGTTTCAGATATTATATGCATTACCAAATACTATTACATTACAGTAGTGGGACTACAGCATTGTGCGACAAAAGGGAAGATAATGACTAGAGAAAATATATCCAGTGCCCATTTTAAAGTGCTTAAGCACTGTTTTGGAAGAGTGTTATGATCTTTATCCTGATATGCTGCACGGTATGAATGTGCAAAGGAGTTATAAAACTTCTCTGGATGAGCAGCTGAGGGGATCCCGTAACGACAGATTGATGGCAGCGATGTCAGTACAACATCCGCTTTGTAGCAATGGAATTCTTGTGAACACTGGAGGGCAGAGACATGCCAGAGTGCCACTTCACTCTAGCTGCCTTCCAGCCTGTGTGATGGTACTTTGGATACACTTAGACACTGACAATATTATGATGGTAGCGAGATAAGGCTAACTGAAGGTTGGCATGAAACCTTTGCCCCTACTGCTTAGTTGTTTCTGAATTTATTTTGACTTTAGAATAGAATCACAGTAGAACTGAGTCAAAATTCTAAGCTCTTCTCATAATTCTTAATAAAACAGCATTACTTAAACTTTGTGCTTAAAACATCTTGTTAAAAGTATCCACTACACATAAGGAAGAATTAGAATAGTGATGAAAATGTAATCTAAATGCAGGAGCAAAGAGGATGCTAAACTACACAGAACAATCTAGAGATTGTTTCCTCATTTTATTATTGTAATCTGCTAATGTATCATAAAATTCAACTGTCTCAGTGATGTTACTATTTCGTAACTCATCTAAAAGAAGAAGAAGTAAAGAGCAACTTGAAAAGGTTGCTTAGAAAAACGAATTATATTTCTCTCTCAGGCATCTTGTCATTGTTTTAACAATTTGTAATCTCCTACTGCATATTTTCACATTTGATACACAATTATGTACAAGCATGTGAATTCATTAGCTTTATGAAAATGATAGTTACTATGCATGAGTTTCTTCCTGTCCCTCAGGACTGAAATGAAAGTGAGATACTGCATCTCTAAACGCTTCCCTTTAGCAAATTTCATAAGTAAATACCGTAACCAAATGTTTGTTAAATAGGCACTAATGTATACTGAATCATATCTTACCTACTTTGAAGAAAATCTTAGCCAAATTTCCAAGAAAGGATGACCTAGCTCCAGAATTTCCAGTGTTAGTCTGGAAGACCTTGATGTAGTGATGAATTTGTTCAGAATGTTTTTGGTTTTATTTGCCTGTGACTGTAGACTTGTTGACGTTAGAAGACTTCATACTGTTCTTATGGTAAATATTTTTTTTAATCAAAGTAGCATGTTGCTCAGAGTTGTATCAACTTGGAGAGTTTCTGACTGCAAAGTTTCCTAAGTTGAATGTTTTCTGAGAGGAATACAGAGAGATCTGAATAAGAAACACTTCTGCTTCCACAACACATATTTTGACATGAATCTTTCATGAAAATAATTCATTATTTCCATCATTGAGCGAAAATAAATGTGAGCCATCACAAATAATTACAGTCCCCCTTTCCAGTGAATGGCCTTGTGATGACTGAGCATGTAGTTAAAAATAAAATGTCTTTGAACAGTTGTCAATAAAATCACTGCTGGTATCAGGAAACAAAGTTTCATGTAACATGACAGTTTATATTTTAAAAAACAGTATTTTCCAATTCCAGATAAAATAAGTCATTACTTTCTGAGGAAACTTGTATTATGTGCATGAATCAAATCTGGCTTCAAACTTTCAAAACTTCTTTTACATATTATTTCATTTCCCTTAACTTGTGTTCAGCTATTGTAGCACAGAAATTTATTTGCTGAGGTGATATGCATCTTGAAAGCCAGGACTAGTACCTTCAGAGATGGTTTCACAGAAAAAGCCATTTAGCTGAGTTTTTGGAAACTGTCCAGATGACTTAAGGAAGGAGGAGAAACAGCATATTTCTGACTACTCAGTTAAATTAGCAATTTTAATTAGGTGTACTAACCTTTTTCTCTTATGAGGAGTGTCTTCTGGCCAGGTAGCTGAGCAGCATGAACAAGACAGGCAGGAACATTTCCCTAGGAGACTTAAGAGCCTCTGGCAGGCCCCTGCAACATTCAAGTGAGCACCAGCCATATCTCCTAGCCCACATCCTCTTGTGCCAGAACAGAAACAAGTGCAAGAGTATGATGAGCATACCCCAGTTGGGTTTGCAGTGCTGATAAACAGTGAATGTGGATTTCTAGGTCATCCTCAGATGTCCAGAAATCTACACAAAACCTTTTCTTGGTTTCATTTTCTTTTTCTGAAGCTTTTGCCTTACTCTTACTGTAACAGCATCACAAATATTAATTGCTTTCCTTGGTAGGCATTTACAAACTCATTAGTTACCACAATGCAATCACACTTGATGCAGTGAAAGAGAGCAAGGAAAAAACTCAGTCCAAAAGCAAGTAAGACATCCAGATAAACTAGATGTCCACCACCACCATTAAGATCAACAGTGAATTTCCTTTTTTTACTTACACCAGGGCTGTACAGTTCCTTTCAGTTCCATTATCACATAATTTAAAAGCTATGTTTTACACATCTGTCCCTGGAAGACTTCAGGCATCAAGGGATGGCTAGGCAGCCTCTTCCACATGAACATCTTCAGTACTGTGGGCACTTCTGCACCTCGAGAAAAACATCATGGAGCTAAGAAAGTATGGAGAAGGAATAATAAAATTAACAGGGACAGATGAGAAAGACTGGTATTGTTTGATGCAAAGAAAGATGATGGGGTATGTTTGAAGGTCTGTAAAATCACAAGGGTGAGTGAACTCAGAACTATTTATTGAATAAGCCCAAAGAGAAACAACTAGCTCTTAATGAATTTATCATATCAGTTAAAACCTTTTAAAAGAAAATATTTTTTTACAGTAGCAAGTGAACTTCTGAAATTTATTCCCTCAGGAGTTTCTCAGAGGCAGCAGATTAAAAAAAAACTCAGACAATTTTAAAGACAATAAGGCGATAAACAGGTACTAAAGTGAATAATCAAAAGGCATCTTCTAATATTTTTAATCTAATAATTGTGGATATATAATTTCTCCAATATAAAGAACTTGCATGTTCTTACTATTTCTGTTCTGTTCTTAAAATTTGTTAATATGGTTTTAAAGAGCTGGTTGGATAAAACCCTGAGTAACCTACTCTCACCTCACAGCTGATAGTGCTTTGAGTAGGAAATTGCATGAGGATGTCTCCAGAGATCCTTTCCAATCTGAAATATCTTAGGATCCTAACTTGGGAGTTCAATAATTTAAGGATTCAGGAGAAATAAGATCATTATTGTTCTAGTGTGAGTATTCTCCTCAGTAGAAAAGCTTCATCAGAGGGAAAAGCACAGCTGTATTGAAAGGCAGAAAATTAAAATTCTGCTACGAAGTTTAGCACATATTAAAGTTAATGAGGCATATTTTGAAACAGCCTAAAGTCCATTCATCGTCACTGTAATAGTTAAAATGGGTAGAGGGTAAGTTTTAACTTGGTGGGATTTCAGGAGCCTAGCTAGAGGGCAAATGCCAGCCCATGGAAATGTTCCCTTTTTCATTCGGAAGGAAAGCAGTTGAGCTTTCTTGCTTAACAATAACCTCATTAATAAAACTCCACAGTGGGAAACTTGCTTGTGCACTGATCCAAGGGTAATGTAAATGGGGAAACCAGGTTGTCCATGAAATGAAACACTTTCACATCTTGTAGATACAGGATTCAGGGGGCTTCCTGAGCTTGCAATAGGAATTCACAAACTCTGAAAGTGGATTCATTGCGGATTCAAGTGAATCTTGAAAAACCCATAGCTGCTTCCCCTTCTTTCCAAGTTCATCCATGCATACTCACACATGGATTTGGCTGTTGCTATTGCCACATTCAGTTTGGAAAATGGCATCCCACACCCACCTTACAGTAAAAGACAAAAAATTACATGCATATTTAGCAGCATAAATATGGTTTTACTGACTTTAGTAGTTACAGCATCTGTCAATAGTCATATCGCTGCAAAGGACTCCGTAGTACAATTCAGTATGTGTCTTGTGAGGAATGAAGGGGAAAAGATTTGATTTTCCCCTTCCCAGCCTGAGTCTTTATAAAAAGCAAGAATTCATCCTAATGCTGTGCAGTAGCTCACAGTTTACTCCACAGCCCTAAGAAACTTCACATTATTCAGCTGCTTTCTAAAAAGCTCAAATATGAGTCGGGTTCAAAGTGATGCTGGGTGATAGAGAGAAAACCAACAGATTCTATCACATCCAGGATATAATATCCCAAATTATGTTCAATTTTGAATACCAGCATCTGTCCTTACCATGTCAATTGTTCACTCTAAGAAGCTCATGACTGAAACATTTATATCAACAATTTTATTTCCCCTGGGAGTGAGTCACAAGCTGGTGGTGAAAACTACTGTCTTTCCATTGATTTTAATGGAGCTATTCCAGCTGGCACCATATAAAAATTTCATGCCTTATCTGAGATTCCACACTTCATTTGACTTAGTTCATTATGAAAGCAAAACCTTGTGGGAGAAGCCATGCCTCTCTGCTCCACTGTCTCATTACTAACACTTACAGAAGATTAGATTTTAGAATTTGTGATAAGCTTAGTACTTCAAAAAGAAAAAAAGTTAAAATAATAAAACTAAAAACAAAAAGAAAAAGAAACATATTTTCCAAGTTCACTGATATCATAAAACATTAGAGAGGAGTGAAGAAATTACTTTAAAGAACCTGTATAAGAGCCCAAAGTTTACACTTCATTTTTAGGTAATCACCAAGTTGTAGATAAGTCTGAAATGGCAGAGAAATTTGGACATTTTTTGGGCATTTGGTCAATTTCCCATGATTTTTTTTTCTGATTATAACTATTCATGTAGAATTCATTATTATGGAAAGCCTTTATATCTGAGACAGATCTTAGATCCAAATCTAAAGATATTTAAATTCCACAGCACTGAAATATCTAATTTTTCCTGTTTGTTCGTTTTAAGGAGGTGTATACCTCTGACTTAGCTCCCTATAATTCAACTGAAGAAGTGTAGGGAAAAAGAGGAGTCTGAAAACCCACAAAAATCACACAGCATAACTGGAAGGCAGCTCCATTTCATGTTTGTAAAGCAAGTGGATTAGACAGTGGAATAGGTACTCTGCAGCCTAGAACACAGGCCATGGTGAGGGATAAATTTTGGTCTATGTTCTAACTACTTGAAGCAAAATCTATGACCAGGTCTGGAGTCTGCATTCCTGTCTAAGGCCACACTTTCTAAATACAGCAAACACCCCTCTTTAAGGATGCAGTTATGTTCACATTCACTCCAAATCCTTTCCTTCCTTATAACTTCTCTTGACCCCTTCCCCTTGTCCCTCTTCCCCTTCCACACACCCTTAGGAACTCAGAGTACAAAGCACTGCTCCCATCAGGCTACTTCCACCAAGTTAATCAGAAGCACATCTGATATACAGATGGTGTGAAAACCTTCAGTGTCCCACCCACATCAAAAACCTCTCAACGCACAATTTGTGCCTCAGCATCTGACCAAAAATGGAGCCTTTAATACAAAAGGCTTTAAAATGAAAACACAGCAGAGGAGGAAGACTGAAGTGATAAAGGATACTGCCTATGTTTAGAAAATCTGCAACAAAATGGAACTTTCTGATTAAACCCCCAATGTTCCCTGAAACAAGATAATATATAACAATACCAAGTAAAAAATTCTGACAGAAGGGAAAACTCCTTCTTCCCTCAAATCACAGAATGGGTTGTGTTGGAAGTGACCATGAATATCCTCTAGCAGAACCCCTCGCCATGAGAGGACTAGAGACTGTCACATCAACCTGCTGCATGCAGGTTAGACCTCCAAGGGGTCTAAAAGTGGCTGCAGTCAGAGCTTTCCTGGCATCTGTCCTTGCCAGCTCCCAGTGCAGCTCTGATGCCTTGACAGGCATGCCTTTTTCAGTGGAAAGCAGCACAAGCTCTTACCCCAGCCACCATCCCAGTATTTTCCCCAAACCAAATCAATTATCAAAGAAGAGGATATTACTTTCTGAGCCAGAAAACTTCAATGACAGCAGTAATTGAATTCAACAGCGATACGAAGGAAGAGAATAAAAAGAGTGATCATATCTCCTTTCAATTTCTGTGTGGTACTCGTATACAGGGTATGTGCCTTCCAAACTAACTGACAATAGAGAGAGAGAAAAGGAGGAAACAAAAAACATCAATTGTTCAATGTGCCATCACAGTCAAGAAATTACCACATATCCGTCTAAAATGTCACCTCCTCCAGAATATTATGTACGGCATTGATCACAGGGTCTCAAAAAAGTGTCAAACTGGCAGAGGTTCAGAAAAGGAAGCTCAAATCTCTGGAAAAAAAATCCAGAGAAATTAACAAAGGGCTGGAAAAAACTCAGTAAGGTTGGAATCATTTAATTAAAAAGGTGATACAAAAATGTTACTCTTTGTTTTAATGTAAGCACATCAGAATAAAAAACACATGCACTGATAATCTGGAAATGGTTGGGAGTTTCTCGTCTCCATTTCTTGTAATAAATAGGCATGAAAGAATTCAATTAAAGGATGCTAAATTCATAATAAATACCTTTTCTTCCACATAGTAGAATAGAATTCACTGTTCCTTGAAGCTACTGAGGCCAAAATCTTAGCGATGCAAAAACAACATATTATTCTTACAAGTGTCAATAATCTTTGTTTTGGAATATGTACAAAACTGCAGGAGTAAGGCTAAGAGATTTCTATACAGCAGAAGTTTAAGACCTAGAGGAACAGAAAGGAAGAGAGAAAATTTTTCTAAACTAAACAACCGAGAAATTATCTTTTTTTCAGTTGCTACAGATACAGTAAACAATATCCCTCCTAAGACTGGAATAAAAATACTGGGCAAGTTAGACCTCTGGTCCACTCACTCCAGTACCTCAATTCCTAAAACAAAGGAGATCAAATTTATCTAGAATAGATGAGTGATGTTACATTCTTTGACAGAAATGGATCAGTAGCAACAGTCTTTCAAGCAATCCTGCTATGAAAATATAGTGGTAATAAACTCTCTGTTCTCTTGCTTACATGATGTTTCACTTTTTTATTAAGCAACACTTTTTATGTTATTTCATTCTAGCACCTTCAGGTACAATTGTTTTGGGATTATTTCTTTATTCTGTATTTTGGTTCACCACTGTATCATGTACTTTGTCTTTACCTTGAGTCTGTTTTCATCCAAACTTTATCCTAAAAAGAAGTTTGGTGTATGATTAGTAAATTATAATTCATGCTGCATACCTTATTGTACATGCTCATCTATACCTTGCAGATATTGGACTTTTCATTGTTTTAATGGCAGCATAGTTATTGAATAAAAAACAAAGAAATATCTTTTAATAACTTAAGGAAACATTTATGACCTCACTTTCAAAAGTTATATCCAAATAAATATGAAGAATAGAAGAATAAAGTATCATGAATTCCACAGTCATTGGCTGGTATTACAGTATGCATGTGATAAATGAGTTTAACCAGACAGTTGAAAACACTATTTTCATACTCGTCAAAATTGTATGCTTTTATACACTGGTTCATTTTAATGAAATGTAAATTTAAAGTCTTATTTTCTTATTTACTAGTACATCATTAAAGCATTTATCACATGGCCATTATAGCCCTTATCGCCTTTTCCATTAAATCATTCATTCTTTATCTGCGTCCAGTGGAGGGCAGTAAGGATGGCTAGGGGACAGGAGGATCTCTCTTATCAGGAAAGGCAGAGGGAGCTGGCCCTGTTCAGCCTTAAGAGACACCTGAGAGGGGACCTCATCAAAGTCTGTCAGTGTCTGAAGAGAGGCTGACAAGAGGATGGACCAGGCTCTGCTCAGTGGTGCTCAGCAATAGAACAAGAGGCAGTGGGCAGAAACTGATGCACAGAAAGTTCCACCTGAATATGAATCAGAACATTTTTACTCTACAGGTGACCACACACTGGAACAGGTTCTCCAGAGAGGGTGTGGAGTCTTCCTCACTGGAGATACTCAAGAACAGTCTGGATGCAATCCTGTGCCATGTGCTCTGTGATGACCCTGCTTGAGCAGGGAGGTTGGACCAGACCTACCCACTGTGTCCCTTCCAACCTTCCCATTCTGTGAATATATCTGGTTTTCAAAAAGTTTATTATCTTTAAGTTTGTACATTTTGTTTACACATGTCCAAATTGGTTTTCTACCAAAAAAAGACACAAAATAAGCCCCACTGCACCAAATTTCCCAACATTTTTTGTCATTATAATTTATTATTTATCATTATTACTATCATTATCATTATTATTATTTCTGAATTACAGTTTATTTCTTAAATGGAAAAAGAAAATATCAATCACTGGTGAGAGTTTTATATAACCTGCAAAGTCATATAAAATTAAGCCATTGGTTTTCTAAAGAAAAAACAGATGAAAATAGAGCAGCAAACATTGTTATGAAGCTTTCCTCTTTATAGATCCTATTTTAAATGTTAAAATGAAACAATCTTCCTGTGCAACTGTTATTACACATAATCAAAATCTTTCTCACGTTAACATTTAAGTGGGTACAGTTTTGACTTTATTTCATGCTAAATTTCTGAATGTTTGATAAAGTGGCCTCACTGCCTTATTTCCTTAATGAAATATCATAAAGCTTTTATATAAATAAATAAATAAATAAGTGTAGATAATCTAATTACCTATTTTAGTTTTCTTTCTCAAGCAGGCAAAGCAATCTCAAAGACTTCAGTGGGGAAGAGAAAGACAGGTGTTTTCTCATTTTTTCACTGCTAACTTACAAAATTTTAAAAAAGGCAAACCAGAAACATTTCATAAATGTTATTTTATTTTTAATGTTAATTTATAGAATTAAATATTTTTAAGGAATTAATTTTGAAAATTTTATGCATGGTCTAAAAAATGAAACACAGAAAACTGCATTGAGATAGATTTACCAATATTTTTAAGTGTTTTTACATAGATACATAATAGATCTGCATTGAATTCACTGAATTTATCCAGAATCCCACCCTGCATTGTCTCTGGGTAAGCATGTGAGTTTCAAATAATTTAGTCACACTCACATGATGAGAGTTACAAAGGATGAGAGCACCTATTGTCTCACAATAGCTGTAAATGAGCTTAAATTGGACTACTGAGAAACTCTTCATCTCACTCTGATCACTCACAAAATTTTCGGTGTAGTGATGAGAACACAGTCTTCAACAGTGTAACACACACATTACACAGAGTGGCATAACATGCAATTTGCATAAATTGGGCTTGTTCAATTTTTTTTCATATTGCATTGAAACTTATTTCAAAGATATCTTTCTAAAGATCCCTAGCTCCACTTGTTAAATAATGTTTCTGTCTTTGAGTGGCAGTCTTCATCGGCAGACCTTCCTGAGACCTTATTTTTCACCCACATTGCTACTCAAATGAGCTGTTCAAATTACAACCTGAACCTAAGCAGCTCAGGTTTCTGCAACTGTAAATGAAATATGCTCAGTACAAGAATGGAAATTAATCACACCTACTTATGCTCTACTTCCATTCCAAAACTCCCGTTTTCCTAAAAATTATAACTCAGCAATTTAGGTACACAAAACTAAACAAGCACCAGGATGCTCCCACTCTAGCAGGATTTCAGGTCAGAATACTCAGCAGTGTGAGGCTACAAACTAAACCACCTTTTGATATGCACTTGAGCCAGATTATGAACATCCAAACTTATTAATTATTACATCTCAGGTATAAGAGAAGACAAGATTTTCTTTGCTGTGGGACTACAGCACAGTTCCTGCCTTGTTCAGCACCAAAGCATTCCCACACCACGCTCAGAGAGAACAAGATCCCTTTGAGCAAATTCAGCAAGGATTTCTCAACCTCTGCTGAGAGAAGGAAGCATTTCTGTGACCACAGGAGGCTCAAAGGACTTTCAAATTTCACAAATCTTCTGATCATTCCTGCTACAGATACAGAAAAGAGCTACAGATATCACAGAGAAATAGATACTGTGAGAGAGAAGAACCAAAGTTTTAGCCTGCCTAAAGTCCGACGTTTGATATGATTGCCCTCTGCAGACATATCAAGGGGCACTGTAGCAAAAAGAGAAAAATGTCATTTCATATCAACGATAATGTGACACAAGAAAAAAAAGGCCATGAAGAGCTGAAATCCTTCTGGAAATTCAAAGCAAGTGCCTTGTTACCAAAATACTGGGAGCCCCAAACATGCTTTTAGTGTAGACTTTAATAAAATGACTAATGGCACTGCAGGATGCAATGCTGTGGGAGGGAGAGAGGGAGAGAGAAAAGGAGGAAGGAAGGGAGGGAGGAANGATAAGATGCTTTATAAATATATTTTTAAATATAAATATATGTTTTATAAATATTTATTTATAAATAAGATGTTTTATAAATTATATTTTATAATAGAGATAATGTAAGTTTTTTATAATTACTGTAGACTAATAGCGTAAATTACACACCTTGCTCTCTAGTGTGTATTTTTTTGTATGAAAGCTCATGCTTTTATGAAAGCACAAAGATGCACTTTTGGATGCACTAGAAGTTTTTCAGAAATACAGCAGTCCTTCAGAATATGAATCTATTTTCTAGGGAATTAAGTTTCCTTTTCCATAAAGCATGCTGTACA
>VWZV01016428.1:1478-17563 GCA_013397155.1 Irena cyanogastra | reverse complement strand
AAGGAAGGAAGGAAGGAAGGAAGGAAGGAAGGAAGGAAGGAAGGAAGGAAGGAAGGAAGGCTTAGCTAACCAGGATATCAGAATATAAATAGGAACATCTGATATTTCATTGTTTACCTCAAAAACTACACTATTACACTGATTAAAGTTGCTGGTTTGGGCAAACAGACCAGTTGATCCAGTTTGCTTAAGACCCCACTGCTGCTGTTCATCTGTCAGTGTCCCTATCCTGGTGTGTATCATCTGCATCTTTTCAAGGAACATCCCAAGTAATATAAAAAGCTACCCCTCCTTTACCATATAGTTTACAAAAAAAGCCTATGAAGGCAAAAAAAATAGTAGTAGGTCACTATGTTCTTATGAGAAGGAAATAATAGATGTCACTATCTTTGGTGGTAATGTAGTACAGGAAGATTCGGAGTCTTGAGGAATTAAATTTAAAGCTATAACAGGTTTTTATAGTAAGATTTTTTTGTAAATGTGTCACTCCAACCTTTCTCTTCTAATGTGATCTTTGAAACCATTTTTTAAATTAATACAAGATAAGATGCTNATGCTGTACACAGATTTGGGGGTCAATCATTGTCAATTTTCATTGAAGAAATTAGATGATCAAATTTATTGGATGATCAAATTGATGATCAAAATTAATTAAATGAGAAAGAAATTTTTGCAATACATGTAAAATTGAGGTCAGAAAGGAATCATGTTTGAAATTATCTATAGAATGAAAGTATAGACATATATCAAGTATTACTAGAAACAGTCAATTTATCGATTGTATTAATCATATCCACAAATAGTTCCTAAACAGGTAATTAAACAATATTGGAGACAGAGCTTTCCACTGTGCTCCTTGGGTCAGTACTTACTACCTTATGGGTCTTTTCCCACGAGATAACCCTTGCTTTTGGCACCTCTAAAATTGAAAGATTTCTTTTTAGAAATCACTGCATACAGTCATAATGACCCAAAGATGTGAAAGCAAACAAATTTACCATTGAAAAGGGAAATCCTACAAAGGAAAAATAATGGAAACATCTTTGTTCAACAGCTGATATCTTTAAAGACACCTAACCCCGAGGAATAATTACACAGACATAAGTTACGTAAATTTAGGGCAGACAAACAGCAGCAGAGATTTTTTATATTTTTGTAACTACACATAAAGGTCTTCTGAAAATTGTTTTTCAAATCTCTGGACCAAATCTAGAAACAGACATGTTGGTAACACATATTAAAATCTCTGAAAAATGAGACATTATAATTGTTTCACAAATTGTATAGTCTTCACGCAAATTTATAATTTAGTTTTGAAGCTGGCATTCATTTTATGTATACAACTATTGATTATTTATAACATTTACTGAAAAGATGGAACATTAAAAGCACTTGATGTCACACTTTTTTTTTGTATTATTATTCTCTAGGTTGTACAGTATAAAAAGAAAAATTCTGCTTTTCAAGCAAATTTTAAGTTCATGCACCTCTTTAACGCACATTTGTACAGATGGCATATATTTCATAGAAAATTAAATATGCCATTTGAAACCATTCATTTCATAGAATTACTGCTTTTACTGTTGAGATATCTTCTACCCTACCACCAAATCTGATCTTTATGTTTTCTCTAGCTTGATTTGGGGGATTGTGGGTTGAATTCACTATGTCTGATATAAGACCCTTGTCATCAGAAATTATCTTAATTGCTCCTTTAAGGTACATAAAAAAGTGTGATATTGGTGGGTTTGAACTCAGTAATGATATTGTCATTGATCTGAATAGGAAATGGATAAAGGAGTGTCATTTATACCCTTTTAAGAGAAAAAAATACAAAAAATCCATAAAGTATTGACAATTTCTGTATTGATGAAAGAATTTGCACTTCACTCACAAAGAAGAAAAAGCAAATTAGCTTCAGATTCTCAACAGGATCAAGGAGTGATCAGTTACTGACCAAACAGTAATAATTATCTCCAACTTATTTTTATGAAGAGGATAATGGAACTGGGCCTCAGTAACATTTTGGATTCTTGGCTTAAAGATTTAGAAAAAGGGTAACTTGTTAAGTGATGCACATTTTTGTGCTGAGGGAACTAAGTATCATTATGACTTAACAACCAGTACTTACATAATAATTTTCAGTGTTCAAAGCCATGTTGGCAACTGTTTCAAATCACTTGTAATAGTTTGAGGTACAGTATTAGAAGAAAAATTTGGAAAGATGGCACAAGGAAAAAATTAAGATGGTAAAAACAACAAACATTATATAATTTCAAAATCAAATATTTAATTTGAAGAATATATTCAAATCATAGAAACCTATAAAAAAGACCAATGCAAAAGCACCTGGAAATTACATAGCAAAATTTTTTTTCTGCTGAGGAGAGTCATGCACTGCTCTTGGTGCTAAATTTTACATGTGGGAAGAAAAATAATGAGATTTATCTAAAAATACCTTTTTTCAAGCTGTAAAAACAAGTCAAGTATCCCAGATGATAACTGGGACAGAAGAAAAATAAAAAGAAGTAATTTTTTTAATTGCCTAAAAATTCTAGTTCTTAATCAGTCTATAGGTATATTTTGGAAGACAACAAGCTTTTGCAACCACTGGTATAAATAATAAATTCAAAGTGATACCTGCCATCAGTAGCTCCAAATGCATGTCTGACTTTTTCTGCCCTCTTCTTTCCCCATCTCAGAGCATTTATTGGTGGAGTAAATGCCCCAGCTTTCCAGAGATCTCAGGATGGTATTAACAGCCAGTCTAACATCAGGAAGGAAAGTACAGCTATAAGAGCAGTATTTCTGTACTGAGACACAAGAGATATGAAGGAGGGAAGTTTCTTGTGATGGAAGGAATATGCTTCTCCATTGTGGTACAATCTGACTTCACGAATGTTACAGCTCTTTCAGCTGAGAACTAAGCAAAATCAGAATTTCTCTCTTTAGTCAACATTTTTCTCTCCTTTTCATCTCCTGTCTCCATCCACAGAAAAAGTTCTGATCAAGTAAATGACAGAACTGTGAATGAAGAGAAAAAAGACCTACAGAGTAATGTATTGATTAATTCCCTCCTATCAAAGGTTTGGCTAATCTTATACCATTTGACTATTTTAGCTAGAAATTCCCACTTTACCTAACATTTAGTGATGTTATATATTCATATATGCATATCACTTCACCAGGATCACAAAGTTCCTTCCAAATTTAATTTAGACCATGCAAGAATCTTTTCAGGCCCAGGAGTTGTAGCTAGCTCTAAGGTGAATTTTCAGGGGCTATAGTGGATTTACACAATATTTTATAATAGAAATTGAAGGTTGCATCTACTTTGAACTCCAGGTGAAGTTAAGTAAGGAGAAAATAATTATCCAAACTGGAATTGGAACAGAGTACTAACAACTCCATTCTTGCAGAACAATAAAACCATGCTTCTGGTCTTGTCACTCATACGAAAAGTATAATCATATTTATCATATAGAGTTCCTTACTTGCTACTGATCCATAAATTCAAAATTTACTTGAATCAATACAGGCCTTTGTTAAAAAACCCTCAACAATTACCACTTGATTTTCCTTCTGGTTTTCTATCCTGTTTTTACCAGAGGGAAACATACATCTTTGATTACTTTTTTTCTTTCATTTTTTTCCCCAGGAACCAGCCCGTTTGATTATAAAACTGGAAAAAAATAGTCCTGAATGGTTTTTGCCAATGAAAAAACATTTTAGATGCATCTCAGAAGTTAATCCCTGCTCTCTGCAGCAGCACTAACATTTGTTTTTTATGTGCAAGGAAGAAGTTGCTATTTTCTACAAACACTGTCATTTAAAAGATCTTGACTTTCCATGAAATAAATATTTTTTTTATGTTTTCTTTTAGTTTTGCTCTTACCTGAACTCAAGAATCATTCCTTTCATCCGGAAGCAGAGCCTTTGATACTGATAAATACCCTTTAAGAATTTTACAGGTATATTTCACAGTGACCTGTGTGTTAAAATCACATAGGTCACTGAGAAAGTCATAATTGTCGTTAATCTCAAAATTAACAAAAACTTTAAACATTACCAGTAATTATGTTGAAAAAAATAGCTTCTTATTGTGGCAGTAATTAAGAAAAGACCCAGGCATTCTTTTGCAGTTCCCTTTCATCAGTTATTCTGTCTGAATTAGATACACCCATTGCAATTATCCTAGAGATCATAAGAAATACTGAAGTTACAGCCTGAACACAGGCAGTATACATTATTTGGAGACAGGGCTTTCAAGATGCGAGTACTAAATAACTGGAACTTCTAAACCATGTTTCAACTCAAGTGGAAACAATGGAGGGCAATACTTACCTCATCATCTCCTCATAGGAGGTGAAGAAAATTATGTCTGGAGTCCCTCGGCTATTTTCTGAAGACTTGAGAACAGGTGCAAAATAGGCCAGAAACAGAAGGAGTTTGTCAAGTTTCACATTAACCAAAATCAGAAGATACATGTTTCCAACGAGGTAACACACATCAGAATGGAACATTCTGAGGCTCTTCAACAAAAGCTCATAATCATTTCTATCAATCCCATCTTCTGATTGGACTGTCTCACCATGAAGAGGCTACTGTGATCCACTCCTTCTCTTTACTTAGTGGGACTAGGACCCAGCAGACGCCCTTTTTCTCTGTTGTGCCAGCTCACGACAGCACTTGGAAGCTGGTGCAAGGAATGCTTGCAAAGGAGCTCTCTGTTCAGGGATTCACCAACTGGAGCAAGGGGATGGAGCACAGAAGATAGAGTATTATGAGTTATTACAAAATTATAATAGTTGCTTCTGCCTTTTATAGCATTTAACAGAAGACACTCATCATTAAATATTATTCAACTTTTCTGTACAAGAATTAGGATCAATATTACAGTAAACCAAAACACTATAAAAAGCTACCTCTGATTGTCCTTCAAGATTTTTATATATTTTCCAATCATCACATTAAACTAGCCTATTAACTTAAAGTTACTGCTACAAGTACTTTTCTTACCACTTTCCCACTGCCTTGGCATTCTCCTAAAAGAACAGGGCAAAGTTTACCAAAAAGTTATACATAAAATCTAATCAGCCCACCACTGAGTTCAAATAATTGTAAGATGTAGAATAGGACTGAGTCAGGGTCTTGACCAACTTTGCTTAATTGCTCCCACTGAAATCAGAATTAAAATTCCCACTCACCTCTCAGGGAGTGAAATTAGTTTTACTAATTTAGCAGATTAACTACAACTGCGCCCTTCCTCTTGCATTCTGTATTTTTTTCTGTTCTAGCTGCTCTCCTGGCCTGCTTTACCCTTAGGGTCATTTGTGCTCTCTGACCTGCATCTGTTTAATATTATTTCACTCGGACTGCCCCTAACCTAAACTCGCTTTTTAATTAGTGTTCAAATTTATATTTGTACATTAAACGTTAATACATGACTATGCAGGTAAGATGATTTTTTCAGTTATCTTCAGTGTTTTTCTTGTTCTCTTATCTTCTCAACTAAAAAGTATGTTCAAGTAATTAACAAGCAACACCCATATGAAGTTTCTTTGTCAGTGACAGGTGAATTCTGAAACTTAATGATGGATGATCTAAAATGGACAAAAAAATTTAGAATATCAATTCTGTTCCCTAGGATTAACTCAGCAATGAATACATATTCTGTAATAAAATCAGCCCAATGACAGTTGAAAATATTTTTCTGCTAAATAGAATGTGCTAAATAACTCTAACTAAAATCTAAATTCCAGAAGATTAGCCCTCTGGTGCAGATTTCTGAACCATGCCATATATTTATCTTACCTAGACAGTGCTACCACTGGAACCTTTCTTTAACCTGTTGTGCTCTCTCTTTTCAGTTTAGAATAGTGATACTTCCAATTGAAAAAGATCTTCATTTTCCTGGCATTTTTGATTCTGCTTGTCTAGATATACACGTCAACACAGCACACCTTAATTAATTTCCATGTTTCAGTTTTAGGTTCACATTTTCCAAAAAGCAAAAAAATCTTCCTTTTGGAATTGACTTCATAAATGCAAATGATTTTCCTTGCATTCAGCCTAACATTTTCTAAAATGTTAGGCTGAATGCAAGGAAAGTAATTTTTCTTTGCAATTACATTGCAAGTCTCATACATGCAGTATACTAATCTTCATTTCATTACACAACTGCAGTTATACAAAGTACTTTAAACCTAGAAAAACAACGAGTTGGATGTGATTTCATGCAACAGAACAATTGTATCTACAAAACATTTCCTATTTATTATAAGTGCACTCTAAATTGATTAATTTTGGAGCTACAACTAGAAAAGCTGCTGTTAAGACATTTTCTAATGAAAAAAATTCGCAGTATGTATCCCTTGTTTTGTCTAGTCCATAGCAACTGAAATAATGTTCTATGTAAAATGCTTGTTATAGTCTATCATCTCTTGATCACAGTAACTGAAGTATAGAGTGAGATTGCCCTTACCTTCTGATCCAGCAAATAAAGAAATGTAGCACTTCAACAGATAAGAGCGGTCTTTGTCTGAACTAACCCTAGCAATTTTCTGTGGATCTACTGGTAGTCAAAACTAAAGCCCTCTATAGATAACTAATTTCCAGGACTATGGCAAGAGTTGGGAAGAATTAGAAAAAAGGTTCTTTGAAATATACTCAAGCAGGACATTGCAAGATGTGTTGGAGTGAAATTTATGACGACAGAATGAAAATTGAGATGCTTATTCTAAGACAAACTTAGACAGGATTCAGATTAGGAATATTTTGTTGACATTTTTTATCACATTCAAGCCCAGGCCTGAGTGATGAGCACTTAAATGGCAAAATTCAAAGCACAAAAGGTAGGCATATATAACAAATATGTCTCAAAATCTGTATCAGAGGTTTTAAGATAGATTTTTATTGGAAAGCTTCAAATTAACTACAGATAACTTTCTGTAAATTCTTAAACTCAAGAGAAAAGAAATATGGGTTTGTAGATATGAATTTTATTCTAAAACATTGCATCAAGAAAGGAGTAGAATTTTTTTTCAGATTGTAACCAGCACTGTATTTGCTGTCCTTATTAACATGCTGAAAAAACAAATTTATGAATGTTAGAGATCTTTAAAAAATCATGAGGTTTGGAGGACAGCATTAAGTCCTCTGGCAGTCTGTGCATTTGCTTTTTGAGTTTTCCTTTTAAAATTATTCTTTTTTACATCTGGATAAAACTTGAAACAGATTTATAGATTATGAGGCTAACATGGTGCAAGAAAGAAACCAAAAGAACTGAAGCTGACAGAACTGTTGGGTTAGTAAGCTCAAAGAAGATTTAAGGCAGAATATGATGATACACTACCACACAGACAAAAGGGTATCTGATTTCACAGTCTTCTGACTAGTTCTAACTAGGGTGATAAAAGTGGTGAACCTTTGTTGTTGGCCTCCACAGGGTGCAAACTGAAAAAGGAAAGATTAAAATGCTGTATTTTTATCTAAATGGCCTGGAGTTATTTTATTTGTGGGGATTATAATTGTAGGGAATGTTCAGAGTCTGTGCTGAATCTTTATCACTAAAGAAAGCGCAGCAAATCAGAAGGGTAGAGATGTTGAGAAAAGCAATCTGTGACAAATTTGTGATGAATGTTTGAGCCCAATGTGAGCACCTTTTGCTGTTGCCACTGCAAGACACAATCCTACTGGTAGTTATCTTCAACAAGCACTCAATAAAAAAATGTCCATGGAGAATGGGACTGTGTTCATCTGCAGTTTCGCTGGGAAGTGGCCTGGGAAGAGGGCAGGTAAATCACCATCAGTCAGAAATCAAATGCCAAACAGTCACTGAGGACAATTTCAAATAAACAGTTGTGTTGATTCCTGCTCTTTATTCAAGTCTCTATTTGGTAGTGAGAGTAAAAGCTAATTTGGGGCATAGTTCTAGCAGTGGAGTCCTGTAAATCTCCACTTCATGGGCATACAAAACATTTCAAAAGCTAAACATGGTAAACCATTTACTTATGACAAATACATTATTTACATCAACAAGGTTCTGTCAGAATCTGTCACACATTCTACAGTATGACAAAGATCTATTGAGCATTAGCTGACTGATATATGTAACATAAACTAACATTAAATGGCTCAGACAAAATCCTCAAAGAAATATAATCTTCCATACCATCTACCTCTCAGTTATTTGAGGCTTAAGTGCTCCAAAGGTCATACATATCCTCCTTTAACGAGGAATAAGTTACCTTATGCACACATTTGTTCTTATTCAGTTAATGAACCTTCTCTTCAATTGATTAACTTGCTGACATATAATATCTTGAAGACCTTATAAGCTATATGTCAAATGGTGGCATGTGCACATATAAAGAAACAAAGTGCTGGCAGGAGTGAAATACAAACTTCAGGGCCAGAGAGCTAGCTAGACACTTGATCATTTCTAGCTCCAGCCTTAAGAAAAGATGGTTTTGGATATCAGCCACAAGTGCTATTGAATTTATCAGCATGAATTATAAAATATAACACTGTGTGAACACAGATGCATGTAACAAAGGTGACCTTGACCCACAGCTGAAGTGATAAGAATAGATTTATTCCATCCCCTTGCTGGATGGAGGATTTCATGAGCAAGCTGGGGCACATACACGGCTAAGCTCATTCCATGTTAGCAAAAAGCATGTGTGACCTGTTCCCCAGCCCCAATATATCAAAGGGTCTAGCAAATGCACAGTTTACCTCCATGATTTTCTCGGTGCTTTTTATGACCTCTGCTTTGATCTCTCTCCCAAGACAAGAAGCTCAAGTATGTCTTGGAGAAGGCCTCCAAGTCTGTAAACACCTGTGTTATCTCTACACAGAAATTCTACTTGTCAAACCAGAGGATAAACAGCACTAGGCATAACATATGGTTTCCCACTCTGTTATGTGCCAGGACTTGCCATTCCCAGCTACAAGTCACTCGAGTAAATCTACTATCCTCCTTGCCATTCTTCCACTTTTAATTCTTTCCTTCCAACAAATGCTATTACCTTTGGGATACAAATGAAAATAATTTTTAAAAAATAATTTAAATAAAAGAACAGGGCTGCAAGCAGTGCTGCAGAAGATATAGAAAGCAGCATCTTATATTCTCCACCACTGCTATCTTTTAGGAAGGCAAAAAAATCAGAGTAGGAATTTACAGCCAAGGTAGCTGCAGTGAAACAGGCAGGCAAGGTGCACCAGCACATCTGAAAGCTGTTTGCATAAAAAAGTGCAGGGAAAGAAGAACAAAATATTACTTGAAAACAGACTCCAGAGAACAACTGTACCTCATGGTCATTCAGATGATGAGTGAATGCTTTGTCCATAAAACAAATATGCTCCCAAGAACCAAGGTGGCATGAACACTACAGATCTAATTGAAGGGTTTGGAAAGGGTATGACGCCTCCAGAACCTCAAGTTTCCACCCTGCTGTCAGGAGTCATTCAGTAGCAGCTAGAATTGTATTCTGCCATCTCCATTTCCAAGACACTTACAATCTCTCCATCCCAGACGCCAGGCCTGCAGACAACTGATTTAAGTCAACCCAATTAACTACTCACTAGTTAAGATCTACTTTGAGTTTCAGTGGAAATAAAAAGTGTGCCTAAGAGCTGTGAAAATCCTTTTAAGCTGGTTTCTCGGTGGGGGCCCCACAACAAAATGAAGGCTAAAACTGTGAATACACTATTTTAGTGGGGCACAGAGCAGTCCAGACGCGTACAGTCTCAAGCTACCAAATTGTCCTTATTGGGAACAATAGGTCAACTGCCTCAGGAGCACATCAGGAGACTGGAATTGCTGTCCTAATATGATTTGGTGGTTCTCACTGAGTTTTGAATGGTAGAAACATTTACAGTGTGCAGCAGTCTGTTATACAGCTCCTTTGGTAATTCAGCAAGAGCCGAGTGCAATTGCTTCATACAAAGACAAGATGATGGACCATTAATCAGTAAATCGGTGCTGTCAAGGTAGAGGAGTGACTATTTTCAAGGTGTTGAGGCTAGCAAAATACCTCATATTAGCCATGCTTTCTCTTCAATTGAACTTTAGGACCAAAAGCGTATGCTTTTGACAGTCTGAATGGGCAAGAAATGCGGGAAGAGTTTACAAAGGTGTTTTTCTTACACTGAGAAATTATATTATGGGCAGATTCCTAGGAATATTTACAGAAATCCAACTCCTGCAGTCATAAATAGAAATAATAGAAATAATAGAAAGCCATTTCAGACATTGTTGGATGCAAGGATACTCAAAGTACACCAAACCATAAAACTAGACATTAACTTCATAGTAGTTGGCACATAATCAAAGCTGCCAAAATAACCATTTAGACTAATCGTTGTTTAGGATGATTATCACATACAAAACAAAGCTAAATAGAGTAGTATAAATCCAGCGAAGAAGGATCAGGAGCTTTAGGTTTCAGGAAGACCCAGCAAAGAGTGAGGATTCTCATTACAGTTATTTATACATCAAAATAATCCAAGACAAATCATCATCAGCCACTTGTTTAACTATGTTCCAGCATTTTCTGTACTGTCTGAAAGTCATGTACAAGGGGAGCACTGCTCACAGTGATTGGTGCTGCCCAACAGCATGACAGCGCTGTGGTTTATACCTCATTCCTTCAGAACTAAGCTGATCACTGAGAAGGAACATCATAGCTGGAAGCTGCCCTTGGCTGCCATGCCACTGGCTGTCTCATTATGAGATTTAAAAATGCTACAAATCTTTTTTAGATCTTACGAAAATATTTCTACAAAAGACAGCTGTGCAGTATTACCTGATCTGCATTTTGTTTTTAAATTAATCACTGCACTGAATTCAACCAATTCAGGTTTTTCAGAGCTGATAAAAATGCACCCAATTTTATTACCGACACCTTTTTTATATATAGGAAATCCCTAGAAACAAAATAAGGGTAAAAGGGAAAGGACTAAACTACAGGCTTTCCTTGTGGGACACAGGATTCCAGGAGCACAGGAGAGGTGATCTTTCGATCTTCTGTTGCAAATGTACTTTCCTGTTGTGTAGAAGGCAGAGTGCTAGGTGGCATCAACAGTGTCACAGATGGCACACAAAGCAGCATTACACATTAGCCACTTATGTTCTGTCTTGCTGTTAATGAATGTGTACAACACCTAGTTTGGCTGTGTTCTTGACGAAGTCTGTGTTGTCACATCAGCAACAGCTTGCAAGACTGTTGCATTCTTAGACATGTCACACATGCTCTTACCATCCTCAGGTTAAATTTAGAGTTATTTGTATTGTGCCTTAACTGATTTATTAATTTTTTCCTTACTATTACTATTGTACTCATAAACATCCAGAGTTTAAGTTCTAAAATACGTTTTACCTCCTTGTGCTCCCTGGACATCCAGCTTGTAAATTAAAAAGTAATATAGCAGCTATTCATTCCATTCTGAAGAAATTAAAGTTACAGCATCACGATTGCAGTTCGTCGTGAATCAATTTCCAAAATTACTTTTTTCATTATGTACATGGAAAAAGATCAAATAATAGCAAAACAAATAGGCGGCGAAACTCACAGTAAATGGAGAACAATCAACATATGATTCTGATAATTAAAAATACTGAAGAAGGGTTATTTATCAAACTATAGGGGGAAAAGGCATCGTGTTAGAAGCCAAAATATCTTCAAATTTGCAAGAGAACATATTTTTAAAAATCTATTCCTGTTCTTTGCATAATTCAGTTGTCAACAGGGATAGTCCCCAAAATGGAGGGAAACTCCAATTAAAGGGCTGCAACCAGCATAAGATTCAATTGCCTCTAGAAGTGATAGGAGTTTCACTGGATGCATACACTCTATCAAGTCAGTCTTCCTCAGTATAATGGCACCTGCTGACAGACTTTATTAAACTACATTCTATCTTAACTGCTGGTGAATTATGGCCTGGGGTACAATGATAGGTGATAATTTGTAGTCAGTATTTTCTATACATCACTGCACTGTCATTGGTTTATTATAGTGACTGATTTGATTTAACAAAGTCTGATGATTTATTGATTATTTTTTTAAATTCCCAGCCTATATTTCAGTGGTTAGTGACACATTCTGTTGTCATTACCTTCGGCTAATTAGCACTTCTGGATTTATTTTTTTACACAACTGACTCAAGATGAAGCACAACAGCAGCAGAAAATTGCTGCATCCCTGGACATGCTCAAGGCCAAGTTCAATGGGTCATTAAGGAACCTGGTCTAATGGAAGGTGTCTCTGCCCATGGTAGAGGGGATTGGAACTCAATGATCTTTAAGGTCCTTTCCAACATAAATCATTCTGTGATTCTATGACAGATGTGACACAAATAAGATTGCAGTTCAAATGCTTTAGACTGAATTTAAACCTGGTATTATAGGCACTGGAATTCTTCTGGGGAAGCAAAGATCCACTGAATATATCATATCTGAATATGGCTTCTTAATACTAAACTATGGTTTTCTTGACTTTTTTTTACAGATCTGTACTGCCTAAATAAAATTCACCTCAGCACAGTAGGTCAACAAAGTCTATGAATTGAGTCCCACTCAAAATAGCACTATAATGGTCTTTTAATAACCCTCTATAGAAATGAAAATTCTTCACCTCCCCCACCCCCTGCCAATCTCTCTCTCTGTATATTTAGAGACATATTTTTCTGAAAAATAAGTATAGGATTTTTCATGTTACATCATATAGTAGGATAATCTAGGACCCAGGGCACCCAACAACAATGATCAAAGGAAATGCTTAAAGAGGCATGTTTGGAATTTGACAGGGGAACAAAAGGAAAGCGTTAGCAATATCTTGAAAAGCGTTCCTGTCAGTAGCAATAAGAAACCTGTCATCATGACTAGTAAATACTTCATAGCTGAAAATGGTTTCTATCTCCCTCCCATTTCCACTTGTATCTGTCTCATGGAATGAACTGCTGATCCCAAAGGAAACATGATCAAAGCCTAAGCTTGGAGTTTGCATCTTATCTTCAGCACATATTGTGTCATTTACTCTAACAGTTGCTGCAACTGCATTGTGCTATGTGTTATCTTTTCCTTCAAGAATGTCTATGAATAGGTTGTTACCTTATGTTTTCATGTTTTCATTATATTGCTTTTCTTCTGTTAACTCCTAAACTGGCAAGAAAAATAAGTGTAATAGAAGCTCAACTTACTGTGATCAAATACCTATTTTTTCCCATTCTTGTTTGCTCAGTCTTACTCAATAAAGGTACAGCATCACAGTCAGTTTTATAACCTCTAGGTATTTTCCTCTAAAGCTGCAGGATGGCCACAGGCAACATGCTTAAATCCACAGGCAGTATCAGATCAGTAGAAAACACTTGATATACCAGCTTTATTTATTTTTTTTCTATATTCTAAATAAATATTCCACTGGTATGACATTTCTCTCTTTGGATAATAAATAATAGATACACTTTATTGCAGTAGCATATTCTCAGCTGTGTTTATATGTTACACTTAGCACATTTTATAGACATAGGAAGCATTGACCTTTATTTTCAAAGTTACTTTCAATGTTTAAAAGGAGACAGGCAAACAACACATTTATTCTCATTGTAAGTTTTTTATCACTATACTATACTCTCTGGTTGTGATGGCATGTGATGACACCTTTTACCAAAGCCAACACCACTTGGGTTTTTTTTATTATTATCATTATTAAAATTATAAATGAGAAGGAAAAAACCACACAGAATGAAAGAAAACAAAAATAAATTATAACAGGGAAACAAATGCTTTTGTGATGCCTTTTTTATGACATGAAATGCCAGGAAAGGAATTAGAGGCAATGCTATAACTCAACAAACACAGGAATGGCTAAGAGACTTAGTGTTTTAAAGCTACTGGTGAATTAACTGGGAATCAGTTGCCAAACTTGAAAAACCTCAGAATATTGCATGTATTTCTGGTCCCTTTTACTATTTTTTTTTAGAAATGTTAATTTAAATTGGAATGGCTTCCATAGCAGGACTAATACAATGATTAGATGACTGGAAATTTTTTTCTTTAGTTGAAAAATAGATTAAAAGAACCTGGCTTGTTTAGTTTACAGAAGTAAAACAGAAAAGGGAAGCTGATAAAGTCTGCAAATATTGAAGGAACAGGAGCAAATATTAAGATGAAAGAAGAATTATTTCAATTATAAGAAGTAATTGTCTATGGTCATGCTAAAATAAATTCTGCTTGTAATAACTTAATAGAAAAGAAGTGTACTTTCCAGGCCTTCACAGACAGACCTTCTAAAATGGAAATTAAAATGAGGAGGGAGCATTCGTGTTCTTTGCAAATGAGAGAAAACTTGGCAAGGGATCATGGAGCAAAACAGAAAGCTTGGGTTTAAAAGCCTTTCCTAGCCATCTTTTTACCTCAAAGGTAAGGTTTGCAGGAACAGATCTGTTGTTTGAATGTTTGATCTCTTCTGCTTAATCTTGTGGAAAATTGCAGTTGATGCTTTTTCCTCTTTCTGTAGACCTCAGGTTTATCAAAGTGCATTGAAAAGCATTTTATTAACAGTTATGAGGGGGAGGTAAATATTAAGTAACATAAATATATGTTTAAATACAAGAGTAGGGAAGGGAACAGAGCTTCAAGTACCTCAAGAAGCCCACTCTGTCTTTGTTCTTTATATCACCTTTTTTTTTCTCCTTTTCTAACTGTATCCACGATCTGTGATGTTAATCACCAACCCTTCCTCTATCCCATACATGTGTGCTTTCAAAGATTTGGTTTGATGTTAGGGGGTCAGAGCTACAGAAGGAACCAACATGAACACATCAGCCTCTATCTCACACTCAGTGCTAGAAATCCATTACCATTTGCTAGTCTGACAAGGAGAGAAAAACCCTTCTTTCCTTCTAATCTGTGAGCATTTGACAAGTTTCCCTTCCCTCCTGCTGTGTGGTGGTGTGTGAGGCTGTGATACAAGAAAGTTACCCATCCAACTCAATGTTAGCCACAGCTGATGTTTACTTTACAGGGCAAATAATCAATTATCAGCTCTACTAAGTTTTCCAGTCTCAGCATCCCTGTTCATATGCCTCACACAAACAGAAGGAGAATTGTTCCTGAGGTCACAGGGACAGATTGCACAAAGTGATTTATGGAAACAGAGAGACATAAACCACTGTAAAGCAATAGCGTGCAATTTTACTGAAACAGAAGGAAAGTCAAAGGAAAATGGGTTTTTGTGAGTCTGGCCTAATAACTGGCTTCTTCAGTACAATAATTATCAAAGGTACCCATGCAATCATTCTCTTTCTTGCTATATTCTCTATCTATTGGAAACTGAAGTCAAACCAAAGAACTGAAATCATTACTTTTTTACCATTAGAGACTAATGAAGTAGCATTTCTAATTTTCCAACAGCAAATGGAAAAAACAAAATAGTAGTGCAAAACCACTGTTTATATAATACAGTCCCACAACTCAAACCAAGAATTCCTCTCTAAAAAAGTATGAACATACTTGGGGTATAATAGATCTAGCAGTTCACGCAATTGTATAGGAAGTGTTTTCTTTTCCCTAAAGATACTTTTTTTAGGGAAAAAAACCACATAATTTAATTACTTTTAAAATTCATTTCTTTCAAGAAGCTATAGCCTCTTATCATGTTTACTGTAGAAGAAATTACTTTTCTAACTTAGTTTATAAATAATGGTAATTAATTTACTTTAACATGGGATAAGTTGGAAATCATGGCACATAGGGCAAATACACCAAGAACAGATGAAAATTCAGCCAGCTTTTTTCCAGGGAAAGAGAAAGCACATTTCCTTTGAACATTGACATTAGCCTCATGAAATCTTTTCTAGATAAATGATTAGGACTAAGACAACTCTTTCCTCCCCCTTCAGTTTACCACAGTAATCATGAAATTTCTTTTCTAATTGTCATCTCTGTGGCTCTGAGCATTGTAGCTGTCCTGTATACAAAATGCCAGAAGCTAATTTCCTGCTCTGCTTTACTAAAGTAGAATTTGCCATTGAAGGTAAAAGAAACTAGATATTTTTTGGCTGCCATGAAAAATAGTAAG
>VWZV01016427.1:458631-550051 GCA_013397155.1 Irena cyanogastra | reverse complement strand
GCCGGTCTCCGCTCTCGCCGCAGGGTCGCCGCGGTGCCGGTGGTGCTCGGAGCCGCTGCGCTCACGGGCGCGCTGCTGCTTTTCCCCCGGGAGGGCGAGAGTCCGGCCCCAGCCGGCGTTGAGGAGGTGAGCCCGGCGGGACGGGCGGTGTCCCGGGCGTGCCCCGGGATGGGCCTTGGGATGGGCCTGGAGAGCGATGAGAGCCCCGGGATGGGCCTGGAGAGCGATGGGGGCCCCGGGATGGGCCCGGAGAGCGATGGGGGCCCCGGGATGGGCCTGGAGAGCGATGGGGGGCCCGGGATGGGCCTGGAGAGCGATGGGGGCCCCGGGATGGGCCGGGAGAGCGATGGGGGCCCCGGGATGGGCCGGGAGAGCGATGGGGGCCCCGGGATGTGCCTGGAGAGCGATGGGGGCCCCGGGATGTGCCTGGAGAGCGATGGGGGCCCCGGGATGGGCCTGGAGAACGATGGGGGCCCCGGGATTGGGCCTGGAGAGCGATGCGGGCCCGGCTCCTGCCCGAAGCCCGGGTCCGGGCCTTTTCCTTGGGAGCGGCCCCAGCTGGGTCTCTGACCCAGGGACGGGCCCGGCGGCCGGGCTGCAGCCCTGGCAGTGGTTCCTTAGGCGGGGTGGGCCGCAAGCACGCCCTGAGGCCCGGGGATGGGATTTTACCCCAGAGAGCCCCGGTAGCGCCCCCGTGCCCGGGAGATCGCCCCGCGCCGCCCTTGTGCTCTCCTGCGGCTCCTGCTCCGGCAGCCTCCCGCCGGCACAGCCTGTGTCGCTGTTAATAGCCGGGAACTATTAATTTCTCTAACTAAATTGCTGATTTACACACTGGCCCACCTGACCATGGGTTTTGGCTCCCCTCCTCCCGTCCCCAGGGGCTCTGGGCAGGGGTTGCACTCCTGCTTTGGTCCCTCCCAGCTCCAGCAGCCTCTGCTGCCTCTCTGCCATTCCCTTTCCTCATCGTTCTCCTTCCAATTCTGCAGCCTTTCACTTTTCCCTCAGCTCTGATTTCTGGTTAAAGCCCAATAACAGCTCTTCAGCTCTCTCGTAGGTTCCTGCCGTGCCTGAGCATGAAGCCATCTGCATTGTCAGGCACGGGGATCTCCCCAGTTTTTGGATCAGGCTTGTCTGAGCTGCCACCTTGGGCTCTCCCAGAGCCCTCTGGGCTTTGAATACACAAAGTTTTATGGCCTTTCAGGTGCAGTTCCTCTGTTCTATTATTAATGCATGTTAATTATTGCTCTTCTGGTTCTTGCTCTGTGTAAATCCCTACTAAAAGATACTTGTAATGTTCTTTTCTTCTCTCTGTGTCGCAGATGACCTGCTCGTGTGAAGGTTAGGAGTGAGATGAAGGGCAGCCCAGTGCCTGTTTGTTGCCTGGGAGGCAAATGGAATTGCAAAGCTTATTTTTTTTTGGATCTTCAATTGGACTGGACCTGCCCTGCCTATCAATAATACATGACCTGGGCTTTCTGCTCCAGAACTCTGCTAATTGGCTAATTAAAAAGTGAAACGTGCAGAAGGAGCCAGCACTTGGCTCACCAGAGACTCCCTGCAGGAGCACCAGGGCTGAGCTAATGCGATGGATGAGGCTGAGCTGGGGCTGAGCAGAGCTCTGGGGGGTCTGGGGAGCAGAGGGGGATTTCATAAACAGCCTCCTCGCCCTGGGCTTCTCTTTGTCTTGCCCAGCTACCATAGCTTTTTTTAATTGTTATTTTTTTCTTTTCTCACTCCCTTCTGAAAGGGAATCAGGGCTGGAGGTTTGTGGCTGGGGAAAACTGCTTCAGGGCTTGGCTCCTGTGCTCAGAGCTGTGCTGCTCCACATTAACATTCCCAGCAGCTTTTGCAGGGATTCTTGTTCTCATTTGTCGCACGCTGTGCATCCCAGGGATGAAAAGCACGGAGAGAAACCTGGGGGAGCCCCAGAGGTTCTTTGTTCCAGGGCGTGGTGTGCTCCCTCCAGGCTCCTGGAGCAGACTGGGGCTGTGACCTGCTGGATCTTTGTGCTTCTCTTCCCTGCAGGTCGTGGACTCCTTCCTCATTGGCCGCTTCGTCCTCCTGGCTGTGATGAGCCTGGTCTTCCTGGGGTGCCTGTTCCTGTTCCTGATTCACCACCTCATGGAGCCTGTGTACGCCAAGCCACTCCACAGCAGCTAGGGACAGCAGTCTCTGCAAAGAGGAGATCCTGATTTCACGGG
The DNA here is from genome assembly GCA_013397155.1 of Irena cyanogastra. Classification (NCBI taxonomy): domain Eukaryota; kingdom Metazoa; phylum Chordata; class Aves; order Passeriformes; family Irenidae; genus Irena; species Irena cyanogastra. The sequence goes on along the minus strand of VWZV01016427.1, from coordinate 547,850 downwards.
AATAAACCAGACAGAGACACCAGGAGGCTGTTCTGGAGGTGACCACAATGTTCTTTCTGAGCTCAGAAAGAGCCAGCGAAGCAAGTGAAGTCTTTGCTTCATCTTAAAAAGCAAAGTTTGGTCTGAGCACGAGCCCCTTCCTCCCCAGGGAGTTCAAGCCTCTGCACCTGCAAAGGTGTGTGAACCTCTGACTGCTGCTCTCGTTTACAGGAGAGCTGAGATCCAGGCACTTGGTCTGCTCCTGATGGAGTGCATTGAACTGAACCCAGATGGTTTGTTACTGTTACCCACAAGAGATGGTTTGTTACTGCTCCTTTTCCACTGTGTTTAATAAAACTCTTGGAGAAATCCCCGACTCAGGCTTTATTTATTCCACAGGGATGTCACATTTGGCCATGCTGTGGTGACATACCCATCAGAACTGCCTTTTTCTGAGGCAGACGTGGGGGTTTGAGAAGAAAAACCAAACAAACATCAGTGTGTGGCTGTGGATTGTTTGGGATGGTCCCTTGGACTGGAAACCAGGGGCTTTGGAGTGGAGAGTGAATGCAAAGTGATGCCAGAACAGCAAATGGTGAGCTGCCCTCCCCAGGAGTGAGGAGGAGCTGTGTCTGACCTCCCTGTGCTGAGCAGTCCTGCCAGCCATGGAGAAGCCCCTTGCTGATCCCTTTGAGTGTCCCTGCCTGGGAAGGCCCTGAGGTGTCACCCTGGGTGCTGCCAAAGGCTCACAGTTGCTGCTACCCCAAAACTTCAAACCTTTGTTCAATTCTAGCACTGATCCTGCTGAAGCTGCTGGTCAACTCCAACACCTTCCCTGTCCCTCTTTTCCCCTCTTGGGGGAGAAAACACTCTCTGTGTTTTGCAGGAGCAGCAATGGGGTGGAATCCCATTTTTGTCCCGGTTTTTGGGGGGAAGCCAGGGCAGCAGTCCTGCTGAAGCAGAGCCAAGCCATCAGCCTGCACTGAGAGGAACCTGTGAGCAGCAGTGGCACGAGCTGTCTGCTCTGTGCCCTCGGTGGCAGCAGTTTGTAGGCTTGCACAAAATCTCAAAAGGCTTTTAAATTGCAGAAGAAAAGCAATTTTGGTGGCCTGGAGCATCCTGTGACTGTTCTGTAGCAGGGAAGAAGCCTTTACCCTCCCTGCTGCACTGGGGAGGGGTTCCTACAGGTGCCCAGGTCACGGGGTGAGGTGGGTTCTGTTGTGGCTCATGTTCTCCAGCCCCATAGGGATGGAGCTGCTCAGCCTTCCATGGTCAAAGCCAGTGAGACAGCCCCGAGCAGTGGTCAGGGTCAATACAGCCAAAAACTTGAGGGCAGAAACTCAGATTTTTTTTTCCCCCAGTTTTAGAGATTCTTTTTTTTTCTTTTTCGTTTTGAACTGATGACAGTAAATTAAAGAAGCGACTGGCTTTTTCCAGCCCTGTCCTGACAGCTGCCAGTCACCAAGCAGGGCTTTCAGGACATGAAAGATTGATAAGGCAGAGCCAGTGGGTGTGGAGGTGATGCTTCCCTGGCAGAAAATGCCCCAGCACCCCAGAGCACTGACTCAGTCAGCTAAAAAATGTAAGTACAGTCCCAAAAAAAGCAGAGAAGAGGCATCTCTGCTTTCCAAACTGCAGCCACGCTCAATCCCTTCCTGTCCTGATGCCCATGTCCAAGGAGTGTGTCGAGGAAATGCTGAGCATTTATGCAACACAAGCACATTGGAGTCTCCTGGTGCTTTTGATGTTACACCTGAAACAAAATTCATATTTAATTCATTGTCTTAATTCCATTTATGAGCACGGCATTTGCCTGGCAGCTCCAGCTCTGTGCCTGCTGGGTTGTTATCCCTGTGTTTGTGGGATGATTTGGGATGATTTCAGTGAGGCCAAGGCAGCGTTTCACCAGGGCCTCAGTCCAGCAAATGGGAGGGGTGTGATCACAGTGGAAATGTGAAACTTCTCCCCATTTTGGACAGTAATTAAACCCAAATAAGGGGTTTTTTCTGTCCCCTTAACTGTTTGTGACTAAAATGAGTGGGAAGGCTGATAGAGCAGCAGTTATTTTGGGGAGAGCAGAAAGCCATGCTGCAAGAGAGACAGAGTAGCTCCTGTCCAAGGTCATTTCAGCATTTTCCCAAAAACCCCATTAACTTGGGAAAGAGCCTTGTGCTCTCACCCCCACCAAGACGTTCTGAGCTTCATCCTCATCCTTCACAACCCTTGGCAGAGGGGAACAACCAGCTGGATGAACTCAGCCCGGGCTCTCTGTGTATTTATTTATTCTGGGGAGTTCTGCTCCTCCCCACATAGGGGCTTTCCAAACGGTTCCTGTTTATTTTTGGAACAGGAAAGACCACGTCAAGGAATTGGTATGAGCCAGAGCTGCTTCCCAACCAGCCCCAAATGGTGATTTTTTTGCTTCCATCCACATCCCAAAGCTCCAGCTCCTGGAGCTCCCTCCAGCTCCAACCTCTTTCTAGCACATCTGCCTCCATCTAGCAGCCTGATCCTTTATTTTGGAATTAATGTGCCACAGGAGGGCAGGTTTGTCTTAAACCCCAACCTCTCAGCTGCAGGTGAGGATTTTTGGGACCTCAGAGGATGTCAAAGCCAAGGATCCCTGCTCCAGCCCAAACTGATCCAGCCTTCCTCCTGCAGGGTGAGAGAACCAGATCTGCCCTGTCCTGAGGTGCCATGCAGGCAGAAAATCAGGCTGAATCTCAGTGCAAAGAAAGCTGTTGTGCTAAAAGATCCCATGTGTGCCAGGGTGAGGCCAGGCTGGCTGCTTTCAGGCCAGGGGGATGAACAGCCCTTTTTTCTCCCTAAATTCTCTGCCTGGCTCGTTGGAAATGAGCAGGGATGCCCCTGCACCAGGATGCCCAGGTAGTGCCAGGCTCACCAGGCTGAGGGCAGCTGCTCCCTCCTGCCTGAGGAGGGCAGGGAGCAGTGCCAAAGCAGAGCTGGAAGGAGCAGGAGTGTCTGCAGGGGAAACTCCTCTCCTTGATTTAAGGTCCTTGAATGATGGCAATTCCTCATGTCTCAGGCTGCTCTCTGCTGGCACTTAATTACCCTCACTGGAAAAACTGCCCTCAGAATTCCACCTTGACTTTGCTGACTTCAGCTTCCCTGCTGCTGGATCCTGATTTGCCTTTGGCTGCTAATTAAAAAGCCCTTCAGCCTTTGCCAGCTGCTCCTTGCATAGGCAATTACAGACCGTGCCCCAGCCACCTCTTCACCTTCCCAGCAGACCAGGGGCACTCCTCCAAAATCTGTGTGTGCAGCCTCTTCCCCATCTGCCTCCCACTGCTGTGCTGTGGGGTCACCTGCAGAAAAACCCAAGCACTGCACTTACCAAACCTAAAGAGCCTGTTTGAGGTGGCATTGTCCCATCACAGCACAGAGGTGGACACGTGCCCGTGCTCTCAGGGCTCGCAGTGAAAACAGGGCTCATGGCAGAGGAAAAGCAGCAGCCCCTTATCCAGCAGAGGAGGAACAAGGCAAGTCGGCTTCCAGATTCCTCCCAGAGGAGCTCAGCTCCATTTAAACAGTTTTTTTGGCTAAGCCAAACCCAGGGGATCCCCTCTCTGCCTTCCCACTCACCCTTCAATTCCAAAGCTCACTGAGATCTGGAGTTTTATTTGGCATTTGGCTCTTTTTATTTTAAGTTTAAAACTGCCATGGGCTGTGTGCCCTTTCTCCTCGCTCCTGGCAGCAGAGCCAAGGCTGGTCAGACTTTCCAAACATAAGTGGGACATGGCCCAGGCCTAAATTTGTCCCAGAAAAATTGTAAGCAGCTGAAAGAACAAGCAGGAGGGGGGAAAGGGGAAAAAAAAAAAAAGAAGAAGAAAGTGGGGGGAAAAATCCCCAAACCAACTTGCTGCTGCAATAAGCCCCATGTGTGTCAGGACTTAGGGGAGGAGAGTCATTGAGCAGTGTGAAAGCTCCATCACTGTGCACTGACAGAGCCATTCTCACATTCTCAGCCCAGCTCACAGACCTCTGCCAGCAGCAGGGTCCTTGTGCCCGCAGAGGCCACAGGTGCCACGAGCCAGTGGCCTGGGGACACCGCAGGGTCAGCCCCTTGGCTCTGCTGAGGACAGAGCCCTTGTGACACTGCTCCCTATGGCTCTGCCAGGGTTTAGCCCAGCAGGATTGATGTTTTCCTGGGAAAAAGGGTGATTGGGGATTCTGTTTTTCTCTGCCTGCTTCATCGTTTTTCCTGCTTTTTTTCCCCGAGGCCCATTGAGCATCACCAGTCAGAGTGGAGGGGATTGAAGGCCATCACTGTTTGGCCACTGTCCAAGCTGCCTGATCCCCTGTGCCACTGCATCACCCCCAGAGCTTTACAGGCAGCTGCTCCAGCTGGCCAGCAAGTTCCCTCCTTCCCCCCCCCCACCCTTTTTTTCCCTTTGCTGATGAAATCAGCACTTAATAAATTCACATCAGGCCCAGATGTTTTCTCCTCGGGTCAAGATCCAAGGAGGTGAAGTCAATCAAAGTTGCAGTTTATCCCAGGCATACAGAGCCCCGGGCACCGGGTGATGCTCTGCCCTGGCCAGAGAGCCGGAGCCAGGCGGGATCCCCGGGGGGCGAGGGGATGCAGTCACATCCCAGGGGATGTAAACGCATCCCAGGGGACTGCAAACACATCCCAGGGGACTCCGATCACATCCCGTGGCTTCCAAGCGCCAGCTCCGATCAAAGTCGGGCTCCCCCGGAGCACAGCTGGCTGCACAGCTGGCTCTGGCTTCAGTCGAGCGACACCGTGGGGGCTTCTGAGCCCCATCGCCGCCCGGGCAGCCTGCAGGGCTGGCAGCCAGCGGCACCGCCTTCGCCTCCTGCGGCCCCTGCTAATTAGGAAGCGCCTAACGAAGATCATCAGCTGCTCGCACCGGACCGAGAGCAGTCCGAGTGTGTGAACAGTTCACCGTGGTGTGGGGGTTGATGCGTGTTCTTCTCTTGGAGCTAAATGGTATGATTTCAGAATATTAATAATCAGGAAAAACATTGGGTTTAGTCTTTTTTTGCAGTGGGATGAGTCAAGGAGTAAACCTAGCTTCATTTGGGCTCAGCCCAGGGATGCTCCCTGTGTAGAATAAGCAGTGCTTTGTCGGTGAGGCAGTGCCTAAAGTGATTTGGCATCATCCTCCTGATCCAGACCCTGGAATAACAAGCATCTGGGTGGGTCAGGCTCACAAACAAGAGACTGCAGGTGGAGGAAAGCAAGGAGAGGGGTGTGATCAGTGCCCCCAGGTACTCACAGACTTGGCTGAGCCCCCTCAGGACATGGCATAAGTGGCCACACGTGTTTTGCACGTTTTTATTAATAAAACGGCCGATGGTGAAGAATTGACCCAGAGACCGTTTGGCCAGGGCCCTTTGACTACTCCTCGCCCCTGCCTCGGTTGGAAGCAAACCCACGGCGGCAGCGACCCCCGGGCGTGCCCGAGGCTGGGCTGCAGCTCTGCTCCCGGTGTGCCCCAGCCTCTCCTCGCTCTGGCCTTGGGGCGGCTCGCAGGGGGCGCGTCAGAACTCCTTAAACCTGCGGGGAGAGAAGCGAGCGGCTCAGGGCGGAGGGACCGTCCCGCAGGCGTCGGGATGGACGGTGGACACTGCGATGCTGCCAGAGATGCAAAGGGAGAGCAGCTCTGCCGGGAAAGCCCAGCCCCATCCGCACCACGAGGAGGAGAAGCAGGCGTGAGGAGGAGATCCTGCCACGGTTTTGTCTCCAGAGCTGAAATGTCCCCAAAAATCCTACAGCGTTTGTGCCTCCTCTCTGCAAGCTGCTCCAGAGGCACTCCGCAAAGCCCTCAAGACACTGCAGTATTGCCACAAACCGAGGCAGCTGCTTCCCCCAGCAGAAAGTAGCCAGTATTTGGTGCAAACACGGATGCTGTCAACCCCTGGGACAGTGGTCACCCTAATCAGCCCCGGCAGAAGAGAGCAGAGCCTGGAGCCCTCCACCGGCAGCCGAAGGAGATTTGGGCCGCACTTACCGCAGCACGAGGCCCAGGCTATTGCTCTTTCACCTGCAAACACAAGACATAAGGGACGAAATGTTCGCAGGGGTCGGGTCTGGCAGCCCCACTGCCAGGAGAGGCCATGGCCCCTTTCTTTAGATGTCACATGGGGATGTTGGTGGCAATCAGAGCCAGGCCAGTGCTGATTTGGAGATTATTTATACACTCGCTGTAGTGATTCGCCTACAGATTTGATTAGCGAGCCCTGGCTGTGTGTAATCAAGCTCAGTGGCACAGGTGGGCAAAGCCTATAAATTCAGTTGTTTCAAGTGCATTAATCAATCTCAATCGATGGGCATCTGGGCCAGTATCTCCTAAATCAGCTGGAGACAAGGATGTGCTGCCCAGCCACATCTCCCTGTCCCCACTTCCTCCCACTCCCCCACGGTCCCGCACTCTTCCCTGGCCATTTGGCATTTGATCTTTTGATTCCCAAATCTTGATCTCGGCCCTAAATGATGGGGGAGTGGCTATTTCTAGGCTGAGCCTACAAAGTGAAACTCAGAATCAGAATGGATCAGGCTTGTGCTTGCATTTAATCCTCAGGGCGCAAGTGCAGATACTTACACCGAGCTACTTCCCATCCATCACTGACTCTGTTAGCTGCACACTAGAGCTACAAAGACACAAGGACACTGTGTTTAGCACCCCAAGTGGTTTCTGAGGTGCAGATGGCTAAAATCCCCCAGGTGCTGCCTTGGCTGGAGGTGGGAACGTCTCCGTGGCCACAGGAGCGGGACACCGGGCAGACGGCCTCGCGATGCCCGCGCGGAGATGCAGCAGCGACAGCAGGGGAGAGCAAACGTCCTTGTGGAGCAGCACCGACACCGCGCTCGGGCACCGCCGCACCGCAGCCTGCCCCGGGCTGGCAACTACGTACCCTCTCTGCCTCGCCATGGAGCCACACCAGCCACGGGCCTCTTTGACCACCACACGGGCAAGGAGCTGCAAGAGGAAGGGTGGAGGGTCGCTGCAAGGCTGGCGGCACCGCAGCCTCCAGCCTCGGGATGGGTATTTCCATCACCAGGAGATCAATTCTACAGCTCTTCCTAGCAAAGATCATATGAACTAAACCTGTGCGAGCAGGAGGCTGTTGGGAGAAGCCAAGTGAAAGCAGAGGTTTGGAGTCTGTGGGAAATAAATTGGTAAAGGATTCTCAAAACTTGATAGAAAGTTTACACAGTCTCGTATATTTGTATGTAAATACTGAGATAAGGCGTGCTGACTTTGGAAGGTTATGGAATAGAGATGACATTGTTGAGAGAGAGATTGAACTAGATATAAGTTTTAGTAACTTTCAAAATATGGTTTTGTAAAAAGATTAAATATTTTAGAGGATTCGAATTGTGAAAGACATATTGTAGTATGACTATATGGGGAAAAATATAGGTGATTAGTGTTAAAAGTAATAGTACTGTGTAGTAAAAGTTAATAGTTTGAAAAATGTTTATAAGGTATTGTAACTAGGAAATAGGTTAGTTTCTGATGAAATGAGTTTTGAGTTGAGTTTTACATTTTTTGTGTCTCACTATTTATTGAAACTGATAATAGAATAAAGTCTTTTAAAACATTTCTTAGTTACACCATCTCTGTAAAAGCTGAGAAAACTAACAACATGGTGCCTTGTGTGAGGAAGTGATAACTCAACTATCTGATTTAAATGCCTCTCAGCTACCCCATCTCTGTAAAACCTGAGAAAACCAACAGAGCCAATACAGGCCTTTGCAGTTTGCCTTGTGCCTGGATGTCTTCTGAGAACCATCTGTGCCCTCCACCAGTGAGCAGACAGCTAAGGGGAGCCTGTGGCACCCCAGGGAAGAGAAAGGAGAGACCTACCAGACAAGCTAGGACGTCGGCTGCTATCAACATGTAAAAGACATTATTCCAGCCCATGGGAGAGATGAGCCCCGCGAGCAGCGGCCCCAGGGCAGCACCTGTGGGGACACATGAGCCACGTTAGCCCTGTTAGCCCTGCTGACACCTGAGAGGGGACCAGGACACCCAGCACTCCCCGGCCATACACACCAATGGATCCCGTGCCGTCGATGATGGCCGTGACAGTCGAAAGGGCTTTGGCATTTCCTTTCAGAGATTCATGGGTGCCCTGTAAGGATGGAGGGATAAAACATAAGGAGCAAAAGCAGCTTTGGGGTGCATTGCTGGCATTTCCCAGAGTGAGGCCGATGTCACAGGCAGCAATTTCCATGTGTCAAACCCAGCCACGGATGGGAAGACCAAACTCAAATGCTGCCTGCAGCCAAACCATGGATCCACCAAGAACAGGCAGTAATTCCCAGGGGATCTGCCACGAAATATTTCCACTCTGCTTGTGCTCAGAGGGAGATACAGCAAAGCTGAAACACAGTCACGTGGCCAAGGTGAAAAAGCAACAGGAAAAAGCCCTGTGTTTAAGGGAGGGTGCGGAGCACAGCACCGGGTGTGGCAGCTCTGCCCTTCTCCGCTGGGCTTCGGAGGCATTGGAAAATAAAGGTAAAGTGCAAAAATCCCAGCAAAACATCCCTCTGGGAAAGAGAGAAGCCTCTGGGTGTGCAAGGGCAGCGTGGCGGGGTCTGAGTGCACCTCTTACCAAATCTGCCGACACCGCCGTTGTGATGAGCGCGTAGGGCCCATTCACCAGAGCACCACAGATGATCAGCATCGCTGCAGAGGTACCCGGGAAGAGATTGAGTCTTTAGGTGCAGGGAGCAGCAGGACATTGGATCCATCATCCCCAGCCCGTGTGCAGACATTGCTGTCCCACGCATCCCTCTCCTGTGCATCTCCATTTTCCCATGAAGATCCCACCCAGCAGGCAGTGAACACTCGTCCAACACCACCCTCCCCCAAATCCAGCCTGGGAGCCTGGCTCAAGAGGAGGAATAAAGGCAGGTGAATCCACAGTGTCTTCCATCACCACTTCAGTGACAGGACCAAGCTGCACCATGGAGCTCCTTACCTATTGATGTGCCAATGCCATTCTGACCCACATGGTTATACAGGAACAGCTGGAAAAGAGACACAAGGTGAACCAGTTATGGCTACTCCAGCTGTTTTACCAAGTGTTTTCCTTGCAGCAGTACCCTGGGAATGGGATGGAGAATGTGGGGACCTGAATTACCGCTTGTGCCAAGCACCAGCTGGGATGGGGGGCTGAGTGCACCCCTGACCTCTGTATCCCATTGGAATCATGAAACACCTGGAAGCTGGCAAACAGAGGTGCTGCCACAGTTTATGGCCAGTGAGGCTCTGCCACCTCCCACAGCTGCAGCCAGACATAATTTGCCCCAACAGAGCTCTCGGGGCCGCGGACGTGATGCAGCCCCTGTGCTCCCAGCGTGTGCCAGCTCCTTCAGCAGGAGAGGCTCTCATCCCAGAGCCAGCCAGGATTGGATTACAGCTAATTAGCCACGTTGTGGAAGCAAAGCCAAATGAGCTCCGTGCAGGTGCCTGGGAAGGATGTCCAGGCCAAGTTCCAGTGGAGCGTGAGGCCGTTGGCATGGGGGCTTTTGGGATGAAAATCAAAGAGACAAAAGCTGGACCGGCTCAGTGGCACCTCCAAAGCTTTGAGCAGAGTTATGGCAGGATGGAAAAACCTACAGGATTTTTTTAGTTGTCAAGGTCTCTGCAATCCCTCCCTAGCCCCTAGAGCTGGACATCCTTCCCGGGAACATCTGGGCACATGAATCAATCCCAGCTCTCGTCTCAGCCGAGCGCGTGACCAGCTCATCCCGGGCGCTTGGGAAGAGGAAGGCAGCAGTGACTCAAAGGAGCTGGAGCAGAGGAAAACCTCGTGACAGGCTCTGGGCCCGCGTGACAGCTCACCATGGGAGCGGCGACGACCAGCATCACACAGCACGTGGTGGCTCTGCCCCCAGTGTAGTCAGAGATGAGGCCAGCAAAGATCCCCCCTACAAAAAGAGTCACAGGTGTCAGGCACACCACCCCAAAGGCAGAGCTGTGTCCTGGCTCAGCCCGAAATCCAACGTGATGCTCTTTTATCCCCCATCTTCTGAGCAGCATATCCCCAAGGTTAAACATAATAATATCAGAATGAAGAGCTTTGCTTTATCCCTTCCACTTCCTCTCTGCAGATGCTTTCTCAGCATTTCCATGCTGCTCTGGTCTCTTCCATGCTTGCAAACTATAGGAAAAGGAGTGCCTAGGCAAGCGAGACCTGAGGAAGGAGGTTGTGATGGTCGTCAAAACAAGCGGATACCAAAATAAAATGGAGGGGCATTTGCTGCCTGCTGAGTGCTGTGAACACTCAATAAACCTCTCAGGGGAAAGAGATGATGTTGCCTGTGAGGGAGACCAGCCAAGGGTGGTCAAGGCCAGGATTGTCCCTAAACCATCCCAGATCCACCCCCTTCACCCCGGTATGTTGACGAACCTAAAATACCCCCAGCATCAAAGAGGGTCGACAGGTCCCCGGCTTCCTTGGCACCAAAATGAGCTGTGGGGGAGAGGAGAGGGGTGAGGAGGTGCTTCCCTTGCAAGGCTCGCTCCCACCTCGCTGTCCCCAGAACTCACCAACGTTGACAATGTAGAGGGGCAGCCAGTACAGGAAGGTGTAGCTCACCAGCTTGGCAAAGAGCAGGCACAGGGAGAATTCCACTACGCCCTGAGAGGACAGAAGGGGACATCAGAGGAGCCTCCGTCTCCCAACCTCCTCTGGATGGTGAGTCTTTCCCATTTTCTGCCCTGGGGATGCTCTGAGCTGCTCTGGCATCCTCCATCCCAGCACTCACAGGTATCCGAAGTGCCCCAAGGAAGCTGATGGCTTCGGGCTTCTCAGCTGGCTCCTTGGGGCTGTTGTATTGATCCACACTGCTCTGGCCTGAGAGGCTGAGTGGGCCCTCGTTGGAGGAGACTGCTTCAGGATCCTTCTCACTGGTGGTCACTCCTCCAGGATCCTCATCAGCAGCCATCTAAAATCGAGCCGAAAGCAGCAGATGTGGCTGTCATGGCTGAGGAGGCTCAAACATTGGCTCTGCTGCTGGGGCACGACCCAGAGGATGCTCCCAGTGGAAGAGCAACAACCATCCCCTGTGACAACTGCACATTGCTCTAATTCCTGCCATTAGGACCTGATGACCCAGCTGTTTCACTGTGCCCTGAGCCACACCCAGCCCAGGACAGGCCCTGACTCACGTGATGCAGAGGTGGACTGCAGTCAACATCCTCAGGATCTGCAGGGAGAAAGAACACCCTGTGAGAGAACAGCCTGGACCAACTCCACTCCACCTGCTCTCCCTTCAGCATCTCACAGGGGCTGGGAACCCCAGGTCTAGGCTGCATCTCTGGGTATCTTCTTCCCCAGTAAAAATCCAAAAGACTTCTCTGATATTTCCTAGAAAGACAGGCTCAGAGGAGTGACTGGTATGGGAGATGAGCTTGCCTGGACAACCCCAATGATGCTGAACATCCCCATGGTGGTCAGATCCACATCCCTGCTAGCCACAGGTTGGAAATAAGCATTTAGGATTGCCAAAAATGCTTAGAGATGGGCAAGGTGGAAAATGGCATACATTACACTGGTTGTCTGCTGTGCCCCAGATCACAACACTCACACTCCACGAGGAAGAAGAAGCAGATGATGCCCACGGTGGTGATGATGATGCCAGGCACAACAAAGGACAGGCCCCAGGCAGAGGAAACCCAGGCACCAGCGATGAGCGACCCCAAGATGTTGCCAACGGAGGTGTGCGAGTTCCAGATGCCCATGATCAAACCTCTCCTGGTGGGGACACAGCCGGGTCAGCGGCACTGGGGTGGCTGCCAGGGTCAACAGGGACCAAGACTGGCATAGGACACGTAGGAGAAAAACTCACTTTCCTTTGCCAAACCAGTTTCCAACGCATGCCACAACAGCAGGCCAGCCGGTCGTCTGCACCAGCCCATTGCAGACCTGGCAAGAGATGGGGAGCATCACCCAGCAAGCACCGACCACAGCCACGGAGCCCTGCACTGTTTTGGGAAACTGGCCTCACAAATAGCCACCCCTATCCAAAGCTGTTCAGAAAACATTCGGTTTGTTTGGTCTTTTCCCTGCTGGGGCAATCCTGGGGCCGTTTGCATCGCTGCCACGGCTAAACTGGGAGTGGCTGGTGTTGCCAAACCAGCTGCCCGCACGCTCGGAGACGGGCACGCCCGGCGGTTTCGACGCCCACGCCACTCACAACCAGGTTTTGCAGGGAGTGAAATGCTCGGTGCTGCCCTGCTCAGAAACTGGGCCACCCCAATCCCTGAAGGCCACGGAAAAACCAGGATGAGGCCACGGTGATAAAGGCTGGGCATCCTCCAGCACAACACACCTGCACAATGATGAAGTACCAGAGGGCATGGATGTCCCAGAAGTAGCCGAGGCCAAAAAGGGCAGTGAAGAGCCCGCTCAGCACCATGCCCCCCGACAGGTAGTAGCGCAGAGGGAGGCGCTCCCCAAAAATGCCGCTGCAGAGAGAGGGAAGAGGACAACAGAAGCTGTCACGAGTGATGCCAGCAATGGGCATTATCACACGTTCAATACCTGAATCCTGAGCAGATCCCTGGCTGCTTTCCTGTTAGCATGACCCCATCCCAATGGAAACCAGCTTCCACCAGACTGGTGCAAACTGGTGAGTGGAGGGAAAGGCCCTGGGTACCTGATAAACATCCCGATGGCGTAGGCCACCAGGAAGGCATTATCCAGCGCCCCAAAAAGTTCCTTGTAGTTGTCCCCATCTGGAAAACAAATATTAGGGCCACCTCAGCCTGGCCCCCACCTTGTGTCACCTCCTTGTGGCTGCTGGCTTGGTCTTGTTCCCCACTCCCAAAAGCCTGGTCTACATGGGGCTTCTGGGGGTATGGCCGGGTGCCACCAGCACTGGGACCTGGTCCTGTCCTGGATTTCACCACCCACTGCTGCCCTTCGGCCCAGGGGCATGGGACAGACCATCATCACTTAATTACCTCCGGGTGCCTAACGAGCAGCCGGCCCCCTGCCAAACTCTGGCCACGACCCGGTTTTAGGGAATGGGGGGAGCCCAACTCTGCTGCCACAAGCATGGGTTTTGGGGTGCCTGGGGGGGCTCAGCCTTACCAAAGGGGGCCCAGCTGCACCATGTGGTGCTGTTGGAGTCATTGTGGGGGTTCGGGCCCAAGGTCGAGCAGTTGGGGTGCAGCTGGCTCTGCAGGGAGGGAGAGGGGGTGAAATCAAAGTGCTGTCAGCACTCCCCTCCCCATGTGCCCTCTCCGGGTTCCCTGTCCCCACAGCAGTGGTGAGGCTGGAGCTCACCTTGACGATGCTGATGGGTTTTCGGGAGAGGTGGTAGCTGGTGTAGGAGAGGAAGGTCAGTACCAGAGTCAGCCCCCGATAGCTGTGGGAGGAAGGAGACAGAGAGGTCAGGGTTTGTGGGACAGGGATGGGTGGCCTCAGCACCCAGTGGGATGCTTCTACTAGACTGGTGGCCTGAACCAGCTCAGCTGAGCTGGTCAAGAAGTGAGCAGACCCCCCCCATCGCAAAAAGCCCAGGATGTGGCTTTAAAAGACCAGCTGAGTTTTGTGGGTAGTATCAAGAAGTGTTTCCACCTCCCCAGTTACATCCCATGGAAACACAGGGTGAGCAAGTGCCTTCCTGGTGTCACAAGTGGAAACTGCGCTGATTCATCATCACTCCCAGGGTTAATCAAAGATAAGCTGGAAAAAAAAGCAGGAGGCAATACCAGCTCCCCTTCGTCCACCAAAAAGCCATTTCATCCTCTTTGCCTGGATTAAACAGGGAAATGGGGGAGTCTGAGCCCAGGAAATAGAGATGTTGCACCCATCAAAGCTGACAGATAAAGCCTGAAGAATCCCAAGCAGGATCTAGTACTCTCTGGAGCAAGATGAGTATCTCTGAAGGAGTGATCCTGCCTTCAGGAAGGGTTTTATGGCAGCACAGAGGATGCAAGTGGTCAGGGACAGCTGCAGCACACAGACGTCACGGGGTTGCTCCAAGTTTAGAAAAAAAACAACAACCTTTCTTTGGTGGTTTTGGCCCATTCTGCTTGTCTTTGTAGTTTCACTTCTCCCTGGAGCTGCAGCAGTGACGGGTGCCCTGCAAATCCAGGGCAGTTCCCAGCCAGCTCCAAGGCTGCACCGTGGCTGAGAAACTGCTGCTTCCCACCCCAAAAAATGAATAAACCACCTAAAATCATTGCTAGTGACTGCAGGGCTGATCTAAGAGGAGCAGAGAGGCCATGGTAGGGAATGGGAAGATAAACTTCACATGCAGTGCCCCCCTGGGCCAGACACTTGGGTGTCGGGTTTTTTCTTTTTACCCTACTTGTTCTGGCAGGGAAAATTCCAGCAGATGGAAAGGTAGGGGAAGTGTCTGGCAATGGGCTTCCAAAAAAATCCAAATATTAATTGAAATTAAATGGGCAGCAGTCCCATCACTTCATCAAAAGAGAAGGCAGCAGGCGAGGTCTCTGTTTTGGCCACATCCTACTGAATTTTGTGTGAGGGCCTGACACATCTGGGGGCTGGTGGGTGCTGCTGCCCATCTCGAGGCTCCCCTCGCCTCTCCAGGCTGAGTCCAAAGCCCTGGGCTGCAGCCGGTGTGGGCTGATCCCATCTCACACTGGGTCCAGTGCCTGAGGGCAATGCTGGGCCCTGGGGGAGTGACCCCTCATCCATGTCCCCAGCCCAGGTCTCGTCCCTGTCCCTGTGCCAGCCCCCGGACAAGTGGTCTACAGTCCAGTGCTGGCCCCATGCTGGTGCCGGCCCGTCGGTCCGGGGTCAGCCTCCATCCCAGTGCCAGTCCCTATGCCCGGGGCCAGCCTCTATCCCGGTTCCTCTTCAGCGGTTGCCAGCCCCAGTGGAACGACATCCCCTCCTCCCTAACCCAGGGCTGATCCCTGCGCCGGTTCTGGCTGCCATCCTGGTGCCGGCTTCAATGTCCAGCGCCGGTCTCTGTTCCAGTGCTGGTTCACGGAAGAGTGAGCCCCGCTCCAGACACCGTCCTTATCCCGGTGCCGACACCCTCCCTGCCCGATGTCAGCCCCTATTCCGGTTCCAGTCTCGATCCTGGTGACAGTCCCGATCCCTGTGCCGGTCTCCATGTCCAGGACCTGCCCCGATTCCTCTGTGCAGAGCCGGTCCCTATATCCAGAGCCGGTCCCGATCCTGGTCCCGTTCCCCCACCCCGCTCCCCGATCCCGCTCACCGGCTGTCCCGGGGGAGGGCGCGGAGCAGGCGAACCCCGGGGGCGAGCGCTGCCCTCATGGCGGGCGGCGGCGGCACTCGGGCACCCCCGGCTCCTTTTCACCGCCCCTGGGGCCGCCGCTCCCGCCCCGCCGGCCCCGGTCCCGCCCCGGTCCTGCCCGGGCACGGCCCCGGTTCCTCGGCCGCGAGGGATGAACCAGGCTGTCCTGGCTCCCTCTAAAACAAAAATCCTCTTCAAATCCGGCCGGAACGAGGGAACAGTCGCGCTGGGCAGTGGGAGGCGGCAGAGCCCCGAAGGGACCGACCAGCCCTTTTCATATCGCCCCGGGGCTCTCAGAGCTTCCCTAGATGCTGTATTTTCCAGCAGAAAAAAAACCCCAACAAACCTGGATTTAACTCTTCCACTCCCATTTCCAACAACTCCCGAACAGGCTTCACTGCCCTGATGGTGACTGAGCTACACCACACACGGTTCAGGGTTAGTGCCAGGGATTTCAGAAGTCCTCCTCTACTCCCACACCCTTTCAAAGTATCCCATTTATCTTGCTAGGGGCAGATTGAGGAGGAGGAGAGCAACAGCTGTATTTATTCCTTTAACTAAGCCCCAAATCAGCCCACAAGTCCCTTTGGGGATCAATCCACAGAGGTAGGAACAGGGGGGCCCAGGGCTTGAGCAAGTTCCTCGAGGACTTGCCAAGGAACTGCTTGTCCTCAGCTGCCCTAGAGCTGAAATCAGTTACAAGAAACCCATTTACAGCTTTAGCCCTTTGCTTCCTTGCCCCCTCACGGGATCCTGCCCTTTCCAAACCCACTCCAACACCCTGAATTAGGGCTGCAGCACTGACGCAAGCAGCTGTTAATAAACAGCATTAGCCACCACGGATCCCTCAGTGAATGATTCTCCAGGGGGAACTGAGGAGCAGTCCCTGGCTCTGTGCCTCTGTGCCACCTCTGGACCAGAGGTGGGTTTGCTTTGTGCCCACTGGGATGGGAACAGGGAAAAGAAATGATCCGGCACGCTCGGCCACCCATCCTTCCTGCCATGGTTAATATTGGAGAGGGCAACCAGCAAGGTGTAAATATTAATGACAGGGTATGGGGTAACCTCTGCCCAGGACCACGTTACCACACCACAGGCACTTTTGGGAAAACCCATCTTGCTCCACTCACTCCTGCAAAGGCCTGAAAATATTTTTACTAGAAAAATGCTCCTTCCTTTCAGGAGCAAAGTAGAGGCTATGGGAACATGGGTCAGGTACAAAGCTGTGTAGGTGTTACTGGAAGAGAGGTCTTCACACAGAAAAGGAGGGAAATATCTGGCTCTGGAAGGTGATGCAAGTGGCAGGGGCTCGCAGAAGCCCTAGGAAAAGGGAGAGAAGGGAGCAGGGAAAGGTTAGAAATCCTCCCCTAAGATACTGACCTCTGGCACCTTATTTCTCCTCCTTTCACACTTCAAATGAGGCAAACAATTCTTTAAAGCAGTTTATTCCACAATAATGATCAGTCAATAAGAATACGTAGTCAGTAGTCAGCTACTGGAATGCAAGTGCCTGCCATAAACCAACCCCACAGAGCAATTGCCTCCTTCACCTCGACCATCGTCCTGGCCAGCTGCACACCTGGGGCAGAGTGGGAGAGGCACAGCACAAACCGGGAGAGCAAAGGTGACACGGTCCTGGCAGCTGGCGTGGAGGGGCAGGCAGGACACGGCACGGCCCCGCTCCCTGCTCACACCAGGCATGGGACACGGAGCTGCCTCGGTCACAGACGCTTCCCCGAGCGAGCACAGAGAGCAGCCAAGTCCTGGAGAGAGCGTGTGGCTGCATGGGCACAGGAGGAGATGGCCGAGTGCAGCGCCTGGCTGTAGGCTGAGCAGGACAGGGACACAAACACGATCAGGCAGGGGAGTTGCACTTATGGCCCGAAACTGGGCTTGGCTCTAGCCTTTCACCAGAGCAGAGAGACAACGACTGGGGTTTAAGATAAATCGACATGCCTGCAGTTTTGCACGCTCTGCACAGTCCCGAACATAAAGTAGTACACGAGCCAAAGATTATTTTATGAACCCAAATGTCTCTGTTTTCCCTCCCAGATGACTCCCAGTTGCCCAGCTAGTTATTTTCCCAAGCTGTGCTCAAGGTCAGAGCGCTCCATCACCTAAAGAAGGCCATTTCCACACCTCTGTGCATCCTCCTGGCAGAAGATTCAGCATTTAAGGCAGAGGGCTCTGTGTCCCTAATGAGATGCTTTGCAGCATTTTCCTCATGGCTGTGTCCATAGCCACACGTGGCTGTGTCACAGCTGTGTTATTTAACACATTGTAGGGGCTGGTGCTTTGCTGAAGATGCCACTACACTCCCTAAGGGACAGAGGTTGGGTCAAGCAGCAAAGCCCCTGACTTGCCCTCTCCAGAGAATATTTGGAGGAGCATCCCTGTACAGCAGCCCAGGAGCATGGAAATGCCTATCCTGGTTTGAATTCTCCCCGTATAATCAGGCCCAGATGTCTCCTCTCTGAAAGCAGGAGCTCCTACCTTTGTGGTTTTTGTAGAAGACACAGTTATTGGCACAGGTATCCGGGTGGGAATCCCAGAAATCAGACCCACAGGAACACAGTGGGGGCAAGTCGATGTTACAGAGTTTGACTTTCTCCCTCATCTGGGCTCTCAGAGCTTCAACATACCTGTAAGGGATCAAACAGTCACCTCTGGCAGCGACACCTGGCTCTGCACGAGGAGCTCAGACTGGCTGTACCTCATGTGCTCCTTATCCCGCTGCTGTCTGTCCCTCACTCTCCTCTCCTCCAGCTGCAGCTGGGCCAGGGCTTCCCAGGTTCCCTCTCCTGGGGAGGGCTCTCGCTGCTCAGCCATGTCTCGCATCCTCTGCTCCTCTGCCCGCCGCTGATTCTCCTTCTGCCTCTTAATCCTGCAGGAGCACATGTGCTTAGAGAAGGAGCTTCCCATCCCAGCCTCCATCCCTGGCTGCTCCCCAGCTGTGAGATCAGGGCACAGGAACCTGGGTGATGCTGCTGCTTTCAAAAGGCAAAAGTAATTCTGCACTAATCACAGCATTAAATATAAATAAATATAAACAAACATATTGGCTTTAAATATAGAATGGTCAAAAAAAGCTTCCCAAGCCTCCATTCTTTCACCCATATGGTAACACCAGCCTGGGAATGCTCTCCTGCCCTCAAACCCTTCCTGCCTGCTTGTTTTCTCACCATCCTGGACTTCCTCTTCCAGCTCCTTCCTGCATCACATCCACACGTGTCCCTGCCACCCACAGTTCCCCAAAGTTGCACTTCTGTCCTTAAACAAAGCATGTAAGCTGGGCTCTATAATACCCCCCAGAAAGGACCAACACCTTGGCTTCCCAGCCTCCCCAATTCCCATTGTTTCTGATTATGAGGCAGCTTGGATCCTTCTGTAAGCACCTTCCAGGACAGGGAAGCGTGACAGGGCTGGGTACAGCAGAGACATTCCAAAGATCCCACCTTTACTCCAAAACAGGCTTTAAGATGTACTTTTAACCAAGTTTTCCTCCATTTCCTCAGTCTCCCTTGCACCTACACAGTCCTCCAGCCCTTTAGTGGGACCTGGGTTATGTAATTTCCACCAAACACAACACACGCTCCCTTGACAAACAGCAATTGCAAAGCACGAAGACTTTGCACCAAAGTACCTGACATTTTATTCCCCAATGCAACAATGTGTCCCAGGCCACTCCTTGCCAGGGGGCCTTAAAACCAAAATCAAGGCTGGGAAGAAGCCAGGACAAGACATTTCAGACCTTATTTCATGCAGGGGGTCTGATCTTTACATCCAGAAACAAAGTGCTGAAGTCGACCTTCTCTGGTTGAGTTATAAACTTGGAAATGTTTTTTAAATTAAATGTAGAACCTTAAGTACAGCACTATAAATTCACTTCAGAAGCTGAGGCCAAGGCCAGCTCGGGGCTTTACACCCTGTAATTACAAACCCAGGTCCTCTCTGCAAGGGAAGAAATCATAATAAAAAGGTATCACACTAACTAGGAATCCCTGGGGCCTTGCCAGCATTCACAGGGTAGGACAAGCTCTCCCATGCTCCCAAGTGCCACTGGAGTATCAGGATGTGGCTTAAGGAGCACTGCTTTAGACTGGCAGTTTTTCCCAAAAAATGCCCATGAAATCCTGCTCTGTGGTGCCTGTCCCACTCCCCCAAAGCCTGATCACAGAAGAGCCAGGATGGTCAGATTTAGGCCAGTTCCTTCAAAGGAAAGCCAGGGAAAAAACAAAACTTAGAGGATCTTTCCTACTTTGCTGTGAATTTGCAGAGCTTCTCCTTAGTGAACCCCTTCACAGGAGAAGCTGAGAAAACCCAATCACAACTGATAATTTTACACAGATAACAAGTGTTAACTCTGGAACAAATACATGGAAATTATTTTATTACACTGTGTAAGTTTTTATGGCTGTGAGGGTGAAGGGTCTGATACTAAAAATGTCAGGGATAGTTACAGCTTAGCACAACCACATGACCTCACCCCGAAGTTTCTAAACACAGGCTTAGGTTCCCAGAGTCAGGGTTTGGGAAGTTGCACCTCTCCCAGCCCCATGATTTGGCTCCCAACTCCTAAACAAGCTGCACAGGGACTTCACAAGACAGAGAAGTGCTAAAGGACTCAACACGGCCCAAGGGTCTCTGCTGGCGGATTGGCTGCATGAATCCCACCCCAGGGGGTTACACATCAGTGCCTGGTTTACGAACAAACTCAAAAGACTTTTCCAACCTTCTGAAGGACCCTGATGGAGGAGGTGACTCCACCACCTGCACGGACTCACTGGGCAACTCTCTGCTGCCTGTCTCGCTGCCACTGGTGCTCCCTCACTTGCTCCCGCTCCAGGGCCATGAAGAGGCGCCGGCACCGCAGGAACTCGCTCTGCCGCTTCGGAGGAGAAGAGAAGGACACTTGGGAAGGATGCCTGGGATAAATACCCAGTGATATCAGTGCTCAGCTTAATTTCCAGAAGATGGAACCTCGCTCTTCCCCCAAAAGACCTTCAAACATCTCTGAGTGCACATGAGCCAGGACTGGGAAGCTGGAGAGATGGTACCGAGGTAGGAAAGACCAAGTCATGTCAAAGCATGGGAGAGCTTTGTACTGGGATCCCTCCACTGACACAGCCTATGGATGGCAGCTCGGCCACCCAGCAAATTCCTAAACTCTCACTTTGCTGAGGGGAAGAGCCGATCCAACTTCAGCCTGGATTTGGATCCACCTGGATACTGATGCTCTCCTACAGTGCACTGGAACCCTGTATCTCCTCCAAAAGATGAACATATGACACCAAGCTGGATTCTCTAAAGGAGAACCATTGAGGTGGCAAAATCATTGCTGGGACAAATCCAGGGGCCCTGTAGGGAAGAAACCCCATTTGGATACTGAGGGTTTAGTGTCTGGGCTTTGGCTGATCCCCACTGATGCTGCAAGGGCAAGGAAACCTCCTGGCTAAAGCTCACGTCAAAAGCCCTCCTTCTGTGGGGTACAGAGCTCCATGACTCCCAAAAGTTTCATGCATAGATTTTTCCTCATGAATGTCAAACCTTTGTGCTGAGTTTGTCCACCTCACTAGGTGGACAGAGCCCAGCACAGCTGGAGATAAAGGAGGAGGAGAAGAGATCACCAGGCTGCCAGGATGGAAAAAACCCAGGCAGAGGAGAGTGCTGCAAAACCAGTTATCTTGGATGGATCAGAGCCAAGGAGATTAAAAGCAAGAAGAAAGAGAACGGCAGGGTTAGGAGGAGCAGCCTGAGAAGCCCCAGCTGTTGCCACACTGGCGAGAAACCACAACCATATTTGGGATAAGTTGGTTAGAAAACACTTGTAAGAAACAAAAAAAAATGTAAATTGTTCAGAGTTTTATGCTGCAAACTGCAAGAAAGGTGACAAAATGAGAGAGAAATGTTCCTCTTCATGGCAGGAGGAAGTAGGAAAATAGAAGTCATTGGCTTTAGCCATTCAAGACAAACATCATCACTCTGTATCACCCAGATTAGCATGAGCCAAACTGTCCAAACTGTCCGGGACACAGGCTGTAAGCCTTCACTGTGAAATCATCCACTTGGCCAGCAGGCTGGGCTTGAGGCTATTCCCAAAAGCAGAGAAACCTTTATATTCCAGCCTCGTATTTAAACAAGATAAAGTTGGCTTTGTTCTTTCTTTTTTTTTTCCTAAGTGTTTTTGGCAGCTTCCTGGGCTCTTTGCAACTACAGCAAGCACCCCTTGGTTTTGCCAGGCAGAATGAAAGGAGCCTGTTTCCCCTTCAAACTTCTGGTGTTATTGAGATCCCAGATTTTGTAGGAGCAGTAGGTAACAGTTACACTTAGTCATGACAGATTTTAAAAAATAACCTGGTAGCTTTGCCCAAGACCTGAGACAAAAAGCTGACAAACTAAACCAAACAGGGGCTTAACCCCATCAAAGCTCCTCTGAGGTTTCTTATTTGAGCCAGCAGCATCCCCAACACCCAATCCCTTTCAGACAAAACCACAAGGGCTTGGCTCCCCTGGACAGACCTGCTTCCTGGTTTCCTCTTGGTCAGCACCAGCCCGGAGTTTGGGGGGAGGTTGGTATTCACTGTGTGGCCTCCCAGGAGGCCCAGGCAGGCTCGAGTCCTTCACCAACCCATCACAGACCTGAGAAACAACAGAAGGGAGCAGCACCAGCATCACCACAGTCCTTTCTCATCTTCCCCCAGCAAAACGCTCTTCAATGGAGGCAAGGGCTCTGTGTGATCCCTCCAGACCTCAATGGGATGATCCACCTTGGAAATGGGCTTTAGCTGGGGTACAGGTTGGCCATGAACAGGAGAGATGTGCCACATATATGGGAGTCTGAGCACCAAAGCTTTCCCAAAACACCTCTAAAGATATCCTTGGAGGAGGGTTCTGGTTTAGTTTAAATATGGATGCACATCTTCCCATCCCAAACTTCTATTATGAACTTGTTAAAGCGTGAAAAATAACTAAATGTAAGGGCAATTCCACAGCCAACATCTCCCAAAACCTCAGTGTAAACCTCAGCATAAACTTCCACTGTGTTCCTATCTGCCTAGCCAGTATTTCTGCTCCAAGCTGGACTAACCCCCAGGCAAGGCTGGGCACACACTGTCACAGCCATAAAGCCTTTGCCAACCACCCCAGGTAATCAGGAGGAACCATTTCCACTCCCTAGATGCTCAAAAAAAGCCACCTGAAAACAAAAGAGGAAGGATAAGTACATCAAGCCCTCCTCAACCCCTCCTAGGGCAGGGCCTGCCACCCCCAGGCACCGAGATTGCCACAGCCATCTCCTTCACCTGATACAAAGCTTTTTTTTTTTTTTTTTTTCCTGTTTCCTTTTCAAGGAGGTTTCTGACTGATTTGATCTCTTCCACCCTCAGGTCTTTCAGCCTGGTCTGAGTGTGGCTCTGGGTACGATGTGACTGCATGCCCTCGGTTTCAGCTTTCACCTGGGCAGCTGCCAAGTGGCATCACAAGCAGGCACGAATCCAAGGCCATGAAAGCAGGGAATGGCAGTGCCGACCTCACTGAGCTCCTGAACTGCTCCAGAGCCTCCTTTGAGGATGGTAGGCTTAAGAGTAAAGCAGGTCTGAGGGAGCAACTGGTCTACTCCAAGAGCAGCCTCTTCCAGACACCAAAATAAACCTATGATCCGAACAACTTAAGACCAATTTTGCACGAGTCTTACCTTTTTAAACTCAATTTTGATGTAGAAACCATCATCCTGTCCAGTGCCATTTGTGGCTGTGCCCTGCCCCAGCAGCTCAGCAGGCAGATCGTGGTGTCCTGCCAGCAGCAGCTCCTCACTCCCCTCCACGGGCTCTGCAGTTGCCAGGCAAGGATCTGGTTTCTGGAGAAGGGAGGACATGAGTGTAAACATGGAATTGAAATCTGGCTGCTTTGGTGCCAAGGGAAAACTGAAGACCCTTGGAGCAGCTTTAACACACAGGAGGCTGTGTGTGCTGTCACTTGGATGTGATCTGGCAGCACCATGGGCCACCAGAGCTGGGAAACAGGAGTGTAGCAGGGTGACTGTGACTGTGCCCTCCCCAACTGCAGAAGCAGAGGGACAGACGTGTGGGGTGAAGGGAAGACAAGGCAAAAACCTCTCCAGGCACTGTTTCACAGTGGCAAGGAGCTGGAATCTCTCAGTGACACTGAGTACAGAGTACACTCCTTCAAGATGGGAAGTGGGCAGGCTCCCCAGTGGCAATCCACAATATTTTGAAAGGCAGCAGATTGTTTCCTACAAACTGAAAAATCAAAATGCCAGAAGCAAGCTTGAAGCCAGGATATTTTTTTTCCCTTGCTTTCTCTTTTTCATTCAACATGGTGGGAAGGCAAGTGCAAGACTGCTGAGAGAGTGAAAGGATGGATGAGTAGGAGAACAGGTAATACCAAGAATTCCTTGATATGGCTCTGCTGCTGCTTGGGAAGGACAGAGAATAGCCTGGATTCAGTCTGGACAGGGAATTATTTGATACACACAGGAATTACTCCATCAACCCCACTATGACAGAAACATGACAGAACAGCTGCTTTGGTAAGGACAAAGGAATAGAGGGGAAGGGTTATTCCTTTGGAAGGTGCTCTGGAGCACTGAAGGTAGAAAGACATGACACTGTGGAAAAACACCACCAACTTGTTAGAATTAGACACTGGGGAAAAGAATTTGGGTGCTGCCATGCTGGGGAACTACAGCTGTCCATCAAAGCCTGAAGGCAAAGACTCAGTGACAGGATGAGCTGGAACACTGGACAGGTCATCTCCAGGCAATTACCATTCCGGTATCTGCTTGGGAAAGCAGGCAATTAACTCCTTGGATGCTTTAAACCTGAAAAATCTTGGGTGGAGAGAAAGAGCAACAATTTGAGGAACATGGATTACTGATCACAGGGAATGCAACTCTTTACAGGGAGAAAAGAAAAAGAATAAAAATGCAGAAAACAGGACTAAGGGAAAAAAAAACCATTTCAGCCAAAGACTTGCTTCGAGTTAGCAGCAGGAGGGAGAAAAATGCTGGGACTGTTATTGGGAAGAAAAAGTCAGGTTATTCCCAAAGCTGAGGATTTTAAGGAAGATGGACCTGGGCCACTGCCAGGAGCAGCAGCTAAGGTGCAAACAGCTCCCTGAAATCTGTGGAGGTCCAGATTATCAAAAAAGAGCACAAGGAGTGTCTTTCTTTATTTATAGGAGAGGAAAAGGAAATACCAAATAGAAGATTTTAGCCTCAAGAGCTAAACTGCGACTTTTGAAAAAAAACAAGAGGAAATCACCTTGCAAACTATCTGTAAGCCACAAGAAAACAAGATAAGCAGCAATCAGCATAAATTTGTCAAGAGCAAGTCAGGCCAGGATAAGCTGAATGTCTCCTACAACAGCAGGAAGAGGCCTCAGGCAAAGAGCAGCAAAAGACTCTGGGGTTCAGCTGAGCTCTTGACTGTGGCCTAATTCAACGCTGGGGTAAAGCAAAACCTGTTAGACGGAAGTCTGATGTGAGATGCACAAAACTGATTAAAAACATGGCCCAGATTTGGTCTCAGGAGTTCACTGCACAGAAATAGGGTAAGAACTAGGTGAGCTCTGCTCTTTGATTTCATTATCAGCCTGGCTGAAGGAAGAAAGAAGCATCTTGATTAAGCTACCGACCCCACTTGCATTGTAGAAGTATTGGGTGAAAAACCCTTGGGTTCAAACCGAAGAAATGGGCTGAAATACAAAGCACAAGGAAATCCAGGGAGCACAAAAGCAGAGGCAGCACTACCAAGGGGGTTAGGTGCATGGTTATGTCTGTGGCAGCCTTTGGCACCTGAAGAGAAGGGAACACGCTGTCCTGCCAGGCTGGGAACATGCCAAACCTTCATACAGCGAGAGATTTAGATTAATATGGAGCTTTTTTCTTCTCATATATCATGGAGTAATAAAACAGAGCAATGCAATAAATCAATATATTCCTCCCAGAATAAATCAGGGAAGCTGTTAAACTTCCTTATGTAGATTAACTGTAGCTGCAGTGAGGCTGGGATGGGAGGATGGTCCCAAATCCCTCCCAGTGTTTCTCACTGCTATGGATGACTTGTCCAAGACTCCCACGGATCTCTCTGGCTCACCTGGGCAGTGGCTTTATTATTTAGGTGAGGTCATGAATCAACTCATCTCACTGAATGCATTAATAGCTGAAACAAGAAGGATGTTTGCTGTTGGAAACAGGTAACAAGGTTTTTGAGACCATAATTATTGCGTTTCTCCAAGTCCTTTTTGCAGATCTGACTAACTTAATCAGAAATCCAAGAGTACAAAGGAGAAGAGCCAGAGCAGCCCTCCTATAAAGGGTAGTTTCTAGATAATCAGCAAAGATCTACTTCACCTTTGGAGAACCCAAGAAAGAGAAGGGAATGAAGATTTACAGGATGGGCAGGAAACTGGCTCCAGAGGCAACAAGACAAAACACTAGGCTGGGTTGTTCCTGGTGTTTTCCAAAGTACATCAGTTTAAGAAAGGTCTTGGAATAGAGACTGGGAAAATAGCTACAACACAAAAGAGTTCTCGAGAACTGAAGGAGCAAAAGCAAGATGAAATTCATCAGAACAAAAGGTGAGACTGACCTCCTTCCATGCATTGCTTTGAGGAAAGCAGATGCGTGCCAACCATTCTCTACCAGAAGCCAGCCGCAGGTGAGGAAAAGCCCTCCAGATCTTTGCCACCCACACAAAATAAGCAATTGATGCAATGGAAAGAGTTGTTGAGGTTTGAAGAAATAAAGGCACCTGAAGGGAGGGCTGGTCATCACATACCTCCCAGATACCCAGATCACAATCTCAACCTTTAACAGTATTATTTGAATTCTTGAGTTCATCTCAGAGATGTTTTCACACACTTTATCCTGCTGCCTTCTTAGAAATGTGTTACCCACAAGGAGCTTCAGGAAAGCACAGTTTATTCATTCCCGCGGGAGAAACTCCCTGAATGTTTTGGATTTGCTAATTAGAGCCAAACCTTCTGCAGTCTGCAAGCAAGGTGATTTCTCTGCCCAGAGCCCAGCCAGCCCTCACTCACCTCCTGCCTCCAGGCGCCGGGGGACAGGTGGGACACGACCCTGCGGGATGCCAGCCTGCGCCGCACCAGCTGCACAGCCCTGCTGAGCTGAGCCCAGAGCAGAGGCAAAGAAAACACAGGACAAGTTCAGCTGCACGGAAACCTCTCCCAGTCAGTCTGCTCCAGCCAAGGAGCACGATCAAGGCAGCACAACCCAACACGCAATCAGGGTCCTTCAGAGCTGCCCCAAGGTACCAAAATCCTGATCCAGGCAACTCATCTGCTCCCAACACATGTTGCTGAGATGCCAGATCCCAAATTTTCTTGCTTGGTATCCAGCCAGAAGTGATTTTCCACCCCAAGGTACTTCAACTGGAATGCATCCCATGGTGCTCCAACTGGAATAACTCCAGCTCCTAGGCGAGTGCACAGGCTTTCTAAACCACCAAATGCACCATAAACATCACTATTTAAAAAAAAAAAAAAGGACTTAAATAGTCCTGAAGGCATATTTTCCCAGATTTTGGGCTGCACGAGACTAGCTGCAATGAGGTGGCACCACCTAGTGCCACCTCTGCGCCAGGACACGGCTGGGAAAACCGTGCCTGCCAGCAGCCAGACCAGTTTAGCCACAGCATCCGGGACAAGCCACCCAGCTGGATGCTCTGAGGAGCACAACAACGTTCAGGGTGACAATGTGAGCTAACGTTTCATTCAATATCTAAACCCAAATACTAGGGACGTGCCCTAGAAGAAAACAAGAAAACATGTCCCATTCTCCATTTCAAACACTGAGGATCCAAAATGCCGAAGCAGCAATGGAAGTGCAGGAGGGGCAGGGCTCACCTCGGCAGCTTGTTGCTGAAATGGCTCCCCATGCTCCTCTTCTGGCTGGGCTGGGGCAGAGCCAGCACTGGGTGCACAGATGATGGGAGCAGGGAACCTCTGGAACAGGCACGTGTTCTTCCAGGGGGTCGAGTACTGCACAGCAGCACAGCTCTCCCGCTCCACCTGCCAGGAAAAAGCCAGTGGGATCTCCACCCATGACCCAGCAAGATGTCAACTGTGGTGACATGTCACCACCCTTAGGTGAAATTTCTTGGGAGGGAAGTTTCAGCTGTCCATGGTGCGAGGATACAAAGAACCACCAGGCTCTTTAGGGCTGAGGGCACTTGCGGGCTTCCCGCTTGGAGCTGGCAGAGTTACATGAGGACATCCCTAGTCAGCCATGGAAACAGCCCAAACACCCCAAGGGTGGCCAAAGCTGGTGACATGTCAGTGCATTCTCTTTTCTGCCACAGTCAGATCCTGGCAAGTCTCCCCAGCACTTGTTTGAGACTAGAAAGAATTAAATACATTCACAGGATAATCCAAAACAAGCCCACAGGGGAAAAGGGAATGTGGAGACAGAGGGAAAGTGTTGTTTGAAAACTACTTGGCTGCTCTGGAAAAGGGATCGGAAAAGAGACAGCAGAAAAACTGCTTTGCTTCAAAGGCAGCCAGGACACATCCACATCATCCCCAACTCCTGCCTGGCTGTTTTTTAACTCAGGCAATTCCACAGAGAACTTCAGAACTCTGTTCTGCTGTTGCCTGAGGGAGCCAGTAACCTTTCCCTGGGGAGGCTTCAAAGCACCTCCAGCACCAACCAGAGTGTCGCACTGACCCAACCCGGACACTGTTTGCCACCACAGGGTCTGGAACCTCAGATTTTCTCATTTTTTCTCTTTAACACCTTGCCTTAAGCTTCAGTGTTTGGATTTTTCCCAATTATGCTGGGTTTGGAGGAGTTTCTCCCGACAGAGCCTCACTTACTGCTTCGTAGGCCTTCTGCAGCTCCAGCCTGCGGCGCAGCCTGACCTGCCGGTTCACCCGCTGCCTCACCTCGCCCTGGAATCTCCTCAGGCTGACTGCCTTCTGCTGCTGCTGCTCCTTCAGCTCCTCCTCCACCCTGAATGCTGAAGCCTGGGCAAGATGGAAGCAGATTTCACCAGGGTTTTGCTACACTGTAGCATTAGAGCAGCCCTTACCCCTGTATTCCCTTTTCCCCCACCCAAGCAGACAAGCAGCACCCAGATCAAACTTCGTGTTTTGTTTCAAAATATGTAACAGCTTGGACAATATCTCCTGGGCTATTATGGGCTGGATGGAGTCTGACTAGAGATAGAACATGCACACCTCTGCAACACACAGGGAAGGAAAGAAAAAGGAGACCCCCAGAGCAGTTCCCAGCTCCTGCTCCCTTTAAAGGATGCTCAAATATCCAAAGCCTGGATCCAAAAGGAACAGGCCAGCCCCTCATCCTGGTAATGTTCTGCAAGGCTGGAAGCATATCAGGGAAGCAGTTCAGAGTACACAGCACTGCTCCAGAATGCCTTTGCCATCTGAAGTGAAAGATTAACAGCCATGACCTGAAAAACCCAAAAACCCCATTTTATTCTCCTTGCAACGCTGCAGCACCACCATGGCTTAAATTAAAACAGCACTGCTCTACTGCTGCCAACACAGCCAGAGAAACCAGAGACAGGGGATGGAGGAAAGGGGTGAGGCCAAAGATGAACTTGGAACAGCAGGGTCAGCACAGGCCAACAAAACTCCAAGATGGGGAGAAATCTGCACTGTTAGGGATGAAACCAAGACAGCTCCAGGGAACAGCCCAGTGCCAGCTCACCCACTGCCCACCTCAGCAGCAACTCTGATGCACGAGGCATTACTATGGATTAATTAGAAGTGCATTAAATAAGCTCAGATAACCCTGGGCAGCTCCATTCACCTTTGGAAGCCTCACATGGAGGGCCTCAGGAGCATCGAGGCCCCCTGGAGCTGTCAGGAAAAGATCAGCTCCCCCAGAAGCTTCATAGTGCCAAGATGCAAGTCCTGTGGAATATGGAGATGATTGATTTCCATAAATTATCTCAACCTTTCAGGATTTAAATTACAATATAGAAATAAATCATCTCAGAAGGGCAGGAGCTTCTATAATGTTCAGACATTAATTACAGGGGACTGAACTCATCATCCAATATTTAATGCACTTCTAGTCCTCTTAGAATAATCCTCAAAATAGAAATGCCTGAGATAAGCATCCATGAAGAATTCCTTAAGTGTTTCTAACAGGGTACAGGGGACATCAGCTCCAGACCCTGAAACACTCAGCTTATTTTTTATTTTTATGGTCAGCCACAGAAAATAAAATCTTGACTCCCTGACATTCTTTAGGGATGAGTGGGAAAGTGAGAAGCAACACTAGCTGGGTTCCCCATCTGATTGTTGTTTAAAATTGATGCATTTCTCCTCAAAAAAAACCACAGTTTATTGGAGAGGGATCAACTCAGATGTTGAAGGCTTGTGCAAAGGGGAGGCCAGACTACATGGACATCACAGCAGCTTCTGACCCCGCTAAATCACATTAAAACAAATTATTATTTTTCGGAGCCATGCTCCTGGCTGCCCTCAGGCTGTGAAAATGATCACTTCTGGCCCTGGCCCCCCAGGGGTTTTCCTGGCACACTGAAGGGCTGGAGCTGCCCCGGCAGATGGTGCCCTCGGCGCACTCACGAAGGCCGGGCTCTGCTGGCCTGGCGCGCTCTCCACCCAGGCGCCCACAGGGGCCACGCTCTGGTTCCTCTCGGCCAGCACTCGCCACCGCCGCTGCAGGGGCCCCGCCCGGGGCCTCCCCGGGGGCTGCCCGGCCCCCCGGCGCTGCTCCTTCGAGGGCGGCACCATCCCGGCACCGCCGCGGGCCCGGCCCTGGGGAGGGCGAGCACAGGTCAGGCGTGTCCCCTGACCCCAACCCGCACCCTGCCCCACCGCCCGGCCTCGGCCGCGGGCACCCCAGAGCCCGCCCGTTCTGCAGCCCCGCGCAGCCCTCCCGCAGCTCCGCGCTCTGACTCCTCAGCCCGCCGTGGCTGAAAGCCCCTCCGCCCCCATCACTGCACGCTCTTCTCCCCCACTGCCCCCCAGTCATCCAAACCCACGGCACGCCAGCTCCAGCTGCCCCCTTTCCCCGAGGTTCGTGCTCCAATCTCCCCGTGCCCCCCANTCACGCCTCGGTCACGCCCCCAGGGGTCCCGGTCACGCCCATCCTTGCCCCGCCTCACCGCAAGCCCCGCCATGGCCAACGGCAGGCCGCCCCCAGCCCCAGCCCCTCAGGTTCTGAGATCCCCGGTTCGAGTCCCGCCTCCGGTGGAAAGAGCGTGGAGGAACCGTGTCTGCCTCAGCGCATCCCCGAAACTGCCCCCTGAGCATCCCTGAAACACCCCACACAGAGCATCCCCGTGCAAGTCGCTCCCAAATCTCCTTACAGCATCCCTGACCCCCTCCGAGTATCCCCTTACAACATCTCCCCACAGCATCCCCCCAAAGGCCTCCCCAAAGCACCTGCCCATAGCGTGACCCCAAAGCACCTCCCTCACGAGCCTGCCTCCCTTCATGTCTCCCCAAAACTCCCTCAAAGCCTCTTTCTGTAGCATCTCCCACACTCCCTGCACCATCTCCCCATAATGCGCCTCCTCCAAAGCATCTCCCTCCCTCTGGGACAGGATCCTTGGAGGCACCGACCCCTTTTGGGGGCCAGGAAACCTGGGGGGGTGGGCGGTGGCTCGCTGGGGTGACGAGCTTGGCAGGTCTCAGGAGGGGGGTGGGAAATGGCTCCGGGCATCCTGCCTCGCATCCCGCTGCCCTATTCAGCGGTGCCGGGGAACGAGCGCTAATTGGCACGGAGCTGGAACGAAGCCTGGATGCCACCGGGCTTCGATTAAGAGTCTGGGAAGAGGGGGAAAAAAATACCGGGGGGAGCTCTTTTGGGGTGCGGGTTCAGCTTTGCAAAATACCCCTCCTAAAGAAAAGCCCAGCTTAGCTGAATGGGGTGTTCAGAGCCCAAAATCCCGTTGGATTGTCCACCACGGAGGGGATGGCAAACCTTAGCTGGGCTCGATGGGGTGATGGCCCCCACCCCAAGCGTGTCCCGGGAACTGGGAAAACACGGAACCGGTGGTCTGTAACCGGGGAAAAATTGCAAATCTGAGTGGTTTTTCCTCAAATAAATGTCAGCTCGAGGCCTCCGAGGAGGCGAAAGCCACCAGCACACAGGGCTCTATTGAGAAAGGAGAGAACAAAAAAAAAAAAAAAAAAAAAAAAAAAAAAAAAAGGAAAAAAATAAATTAGCCGGGCGAAACGCCAAGCCGGGAGCTCCGAGGGACGTGCCCAGAGTGGGGAAGCGGAGCAATTCGGGGGGCGAGCCTGCCCGAAATGTGGGGAGCGCCGGCTGCCCCGCGGGGCCACCCCGCTCCCCCCTGCCTGCTGCCGGTCACCTGGCTCCTGGCGCTGCACGCAGGTAGGGAGCTCTCCCTTTTTTCCACGGTTTTCCCGTTTTTTCCATGGGTCTTGGGGGTACCCAGATGGAGGATGAGGGCCGGGGGGGTGATGAGGGTGGTGATGCCCTATGCGGGGGGTTGGAGGGAGGGTTGTTGTGCTGTCGAGCGTACCCTCTGCTTGGGAGCTGGGAAAAAAGGGGGTAAAACTGGACATGAAAACTGGGGAAAACACTTTTCTGGAGCCAAGCAGGTCCTGACGTGGGGGAGGATTTGGCACTGCCCTCACCCTGAGCTTCTCCCCAGTTTTTTTTCTTCTCCGAACCTCTTTTTTTCCTAATTTTTTAACATCTTTTCTAAATTTTTAGCATTTTTTCTCTTACCCATTCTTCAGCTTCCATTAAAAAGTCATTTTTGCCCCATTTCTAGGCTTGCCTCATCCCACTGCAGCCCTGGTTTTCTCCATCATTTATTCTCTAAATTCTCACTTTTTGGAATTGTGTGCCCCCAACCATACCATCCCAGGTCTGGCAACACAGAAAATCACCTTCAACAATTTTGTTCCATTTTACTAAAGTTTGCACCCAAAAGCAGCCCTGGGGAGGGCCCATTTCCTTTCAGATGAGGAGGATGGATGAAAAACAAAACCAACTGGGTTCTTTGCTGGCTTTGATTTAGACCCTAAAAACAGCCAGGGCTGTGGCGAGTACACCCCAAAAAATACTGCAGGGTTTGGGGTTTTTTTAATAGGGATTTGTGCCACAAAATAGTGTGAAAATGAGGACTTTTGGTGGGCTTTTTCAACAAAAGCCATTGAAAAGGGCTGGGAGATCTCCATCCCTAAGCCAAGGATGCTGTAGGAAAATGGAACATTTCACAATTTATTAATGAACTCCCAAATCTTTTTATCCAGAGTGGAGAAAAAATTAGGAACAGGGTTAAAGAAAGGGAAGAAACAGTTAAAGAGAGCAATTTGGCGGTGCACAAGGAGGGGGCAGGGGTGCATTGAAGGCCACATCCCCATCCCATGCCTCAGCCTCCCCTGTGGGGTGAGGGTTCCCCTAAATTTGGCGAGCCGGGACATGTTTGCGGGGCCGAGCGCGGCGCTGCCGGGGAGGACGGACGGACGGACGCTGCATACCAATAGGTCCCATGACTTTTCGGGCTTGTTTGAGGCCTTTCTTGCTCCCGCTTCACCCAGCCCAGCTGGTTTTCCCACTCTCCCCTCCCCGTCAATATGGGGTTTGTTCGCTCTTGATGACGGTGGCCGTATGGGGGGGCTCACGCATGGGACCTCTGGGATGTCAGGACGGGGATGCAAAGGTATTTTGGGGAGGGAGAATGTTTTGGGGAGTCCTCTCCCCCAGAAAATCGTGTTTTTACACTTTTCCCCTGCCTTTTTTTGGCTTAAAACCAGCGATGAGGAGCAATGCACGTGCATAGACTCTCGTGATGCAGTTTTGCGTCTGAGGGGCTTTGTCTGGACCGGAGCATCCAAGGGGGATGGGGGTGGGATACAAAATCCTTCCTCCTGACCATTTTTGGGGGAATTAAGGTATCTTTGCAAAGCATTGCACTGATCTGAGCACTGGCAGCTCTCACTCCCCAGGCAGCTTTTGCAGGGCAATGACACAGCTTTGCCAAGGGTTGCCTCGACCTGCCTCCCACCCCCTGCATTTTTGTGAGAGATGTGTGCATTTTTGCAATGGGTTGCATCGACCTGGCTGCAAGAGCACTCCCCCTGCATTTTTGGGGGTTATAGATGAATTTCTGCAAAGAGTTGCATTGACCCAGCTGCAAGAGAGCTCCTGCCCAAGCCCTGCACACTTTGGGGGCACCACACGCATTTTTCCAGAACCTAGCAACAGGAAGTGTGCCATCCACACTTCCTCCTTGCATTTTTGGGGTGATGCATACATTTTTACATAGGCTTGGTTACATTGACCTGGCTGCAGGAGCATTCCCACCCCCAGTGCAGCTTTGAGGGGTGATAATGCATCTTCACAGGGGGTTGCATTGAACCACCTCCCGTGCCCAAAGCAATTTCGGGGGTGATTCCTTGATTTTTACAACATTGCATTGATCTGAGTGCAGGAGGGCTTCTGCCCCTCATGCACTTTTGGGGTCACGCATGCATCTTTGCAAAGGTTACAGAACCAAGCTGGGCACCTTGGGGGTGCTCAGCACAGCTCCAGCTTGGGGTTTCCCTGTTTTCTCCATGCTCGGCACCCCGCTGTCCCTCCCCACACCCCAAGGTCTGCTGGCAGGGGTGAACATCACCAGCCCCACGCCGCTGGTCCGTGGCACGGCGGGCAAGGCGGCGCTGCTGTCGGTGCGCTACGCCAGCGCCAGCGCGGACAAGCCAGTGGTCAAGTGGCAGCTGAAGCGGGACAAACCCGTCACCGTCGTCCAGTCCATCGGTACCGAGATCATCGGCAACCTACGGCCCGACTACCGCGACCGCATCCGCGTGCTGGAGAACGGCTCGCTGCTCATCAGCCCCTTGCAGCTGGCTGACGAAGGCGCGTACGAGGTGGAGGTGTCCATCACCGACGACACTTTCACCGGCGAGAAGACCATCAACCTCACCGTGGACAGTAAGGGCAAGAAGGACATCCAGTGGAGACTGGGTGATCCATGGGATGTCTTCCCTGATCACATATTGGGAGGGCTTTCTCCAGCTGGGAGGTGGTTTTGGGAGTTTCAACCACCCCAAGTTGGTGGGGTCTTGATGTCTCTCTCCCTGCCCCCTGAGCCCGTCTATCCCCTGAGACATGGCATCACCGTGGTTCCTCTACTTGCCCACAGTTCCCATCTCAAAGCCGCAAGTGCTGGTGGCCTCCTCGACGGTGCTGGAGCTCAGTGAGTTCTTCACCCTCAACTGCTCACACGAGAATGGCACCAAGCCCACCTACACCTGGCTGAAGGACGGGCGGCCGCTGAGCAACGACTCCCGCCTGCTCCTCTCTCCTGACCAGAAGATCCTCACCATCACCCGTGTTCTCATGGCTGACGATGACGTCTACAGTTGCCTGGTGGAGAACCCCATCAGCCATGGCCGCAGCGTCCCCGTGAAGCTCACTGTTTACCGTAAGCCATCCCTTCTTCCCTCCTGCACTCCCAGGTTTGGCCATCCCTTGCAGATGCTTTCAGCTAAAATTCTGGGGGCTTGTCCCCCCTTCATTCCTCTCCTGCAGGCCGGAGCTCTCTCTACATCATCCTGTCCACGGGTGGCATCTTCCTTCTTGTCACCCTGGTGACAGTTTGCGCCTGCTGGAAACCCTCCAAGAAGTACGTGTGGGGATAACATGGGAGACAAAGGGGGCTGTCCTATCTTGTCCCATCCTGTCTTGTCCCACCCCATTTTGTCCCATTTCATCTTTTCCCATCTTATCTTGTCCTTACCATCCTATCTTATCTCATCTTGACACATCCTACCCCATGCCATGCCGTGCCGTGCCGTCTCATCCCATCCCATCCCATCCCATCCCATCCCATCCCATCCCATCCCATCCCATCTCTCCCTCCCTGCAGTACTTGACCCTTCCCTGGATGAGGCACAGGCAGTTCCACCACTGCCTCTAACACGATGTCAGTGCTTTCCCATCCATCCCCTATCCCTTTCCAGGGAGAAGCGACAAGCAGAGACACAGCCAGCCTCTGACTACGCTGAGCAGGATGAGGAGCGCCTGAAGCACGAGGGTGAGTGCCGGCCTCGGCCTGGCGGCGGTGGGTGGGGGGAACACCAGTGCTCCTGGCACGGTGAGCAGCACCTTGCTTCCACACAGCCGAAGGCATCCCACGGAGCGGCGAGCACGAGCGCAAGAACCCAGTGGCTTTGTACATCCTTAAAGACAAGGTGAGAGCCAGTAGCACCAGGAGCACCAGTAACACGCCAGCAGCGTCCCAGCACAGGGTCTCGCACATGTCCCACGTTTTTCTCCTCTTGGCTTTCGGCAGGACTCGCCGGAGGCGGAGGAGGATTCACTGCCTGAACCCCGCGGCACAGTGGAACCAGGCTACACCAGCTCGCCGGTGCCAGCAGCCGCTCGCTCGCCAGGACCAGTGGGGCGTTCGACTCGCCGTTACCATCGCTCGCCAGCTCGCTCGCCCGCCTCGACGCGGACCCACAGGTCACCACCGGGCTCGCCGGCACGTTCCCGCGGCGCTCCGCGGCTGCTGCGGACTGCCGGCGTGCACGTCATCCGGGAGCAGGAGGAGGCCAACGCCGTGGAGATCAGCGCCTGAGCAGGGGGACTGTGCGCGCTTTGGTGGCAGCGTGCAAGCGGGCAGGGACACCGGCACGGCCACACTTCCGCCACCGGGCAAGCGGGGACACCGGCACAGCCCTGCTCCCACCACTGGGCGTCATTCCGCTCGGCGTAAAGTCACTAATTTCCTATTGATCCCACCCAGAGCTCCCCTCTTCCGTCCCCCGTCTTCCTGGGACATCGCTTTAATGGCTTTCTCGCCGGGACGAGTGTGCAGGGAGCGTGCAGAAAGCACACGCGTGTGCCATGCAATCAGTGCACGGAGAGAGTGTGCCAGAGGGCGTGCGTGGAGCATGCAGAGAGAGCGTTCGAGCACTGCACAGAGCAAGCGTGCATGGAGCGTGCAGGAGGGCACACGGACTGCGCACGTGGGGTGCATGGGGGAGGCACGAGGGCGTGCAGCAAGTGTGCACACAGTGTGCCAAGAGGATGCACAGAGCGTGCAAGAGAACACGTGGAGCCCATGGAGAGACGACACACGGAGCATGCAGCTGAGACTGCACCGAGCGTGTACAGAGTGTGCAGGGTGTCCACTGAACCTGTATGGCCTTTGTGAGCGTGCCAGCCCTGCGTGTGTGTTCCGAGTGTGCACAGAGTGCACAGAGAGAGCCCATGCAGAGAGCGCCCGTGCAGAGTGTGCATGGAGCACGGGGAGTGAGCATGCACACAGCATTTGCACGGGACATGCGCGCAGCATGTGGAAAGTGTGCAAGAGGGTGAGCGGAGAGGGCGCGTGCAGTGCTTGCACGAAGCACACACAGAGCGTGCACGGGGTGTGTGGAAGGAGTGTGCACAAAGCGAGCAGCTGAGCGTGCTCAGAGCATCCACAAGAGTGAACCCGCAGTGCAGGCACAGGGCATGCGTGGGGCCTGCAGTGAGTGTGCAAGGAGTGCATGTGCTGTGCTTGCACAGGGTGTGTGTGGAGCGTGTGGAGAGAGCCAGCACAAAGCAGCTGAGCGTGCTTGGAGCGTGCACATGCACACGGGAGCACACACACTGCACGCCCAGCAACCCTGCATGCACATGTGTGTGTAAGAGCACAGTGCCTGCCCGCCGTGGCACAGCCCCCCATGCATGGAGCAGGACATGCACTGGCACACAAGCTCGCCCACGGGCGCAACATGCATCAGGTGGTCTAAACAGGGGGCTCCCTCCTGCCCCCCTGCTCCCCAGCTGCAATGTCCCCTAAACGTGGGCTGGAAGCCCTGGCCTAAGCATTGCCCCTTTGCCATGGTAGGATTTTCTGTGAAAATCCCCCGGTTTTGGGGCACACGATGCTGTCTCTCCCCAAGCCTTCATGGCAAATAGGTTTAGGATGAAAAGCAGAGAGCGGCTGGCCAAGCGAGCCGGGCCCTGGGGCACCCAGGGTGGGTGCCGGGGCACCCCGGAGTGCTCGGGGTGCACTACTAACCAATAAACTAAACATACTACCCATCTGGTGGTGGCACCCTTGGGTGTCTTTGTGGGACAGGGGTCTCCCAGGGTGGGGGGACACATGAGAAGTGGCTGACAGGTAGGACCACACAAACCCAATGCACCTGGCTGGCACTCAAACTGGCACTAGAAGCGCATGGGAAAACTTGGACTGTCCCCTCTGGTACCTACTGATGGCATCCTCAGCTGAGAGCCCATTTCTTCTTCATTTGTCTTCCTCTGAACACGGCGAAGGAAAAGGGAAATTTATTCTAATTAAATTCATTAACCGCTGGTGTCCCCCACTCTACTGTCTCCGGTGCCAGTGCCACTGTGGCCGGGCACTCCCACTGCCACAGGATGGCTGAGATGTTTGTGTTCACCATCACCTTCCCCCCCCTTCGGCATTTCCCGGCCCCCGCATCCGGCTATTGTACCCCCCCATCCGGAGCCGGATCCAGCCCCGGTGCTGGCGGGGAGGAACCGGGATTTCGGGAGGAAACGGGAAGGCTGGCCAGGGCCGGCATGGCGGGCGGCTGGGAGACTGCACTGGGCCTGGGGCTCTGCCTCGCCGCCCTGCACCGCGGAGGTGAGTGCAGCCCATGGGGGCCAAAATCCACTTAACTCTGCCCCTGCCCCACCCCGGATCTCAGACCATGCCCACTTGGGGCACCTATTGGCATTCCCCCGCCTCCTTGTCACCCGACAGGCTGCCGCCTCCCCAGCGTGGCCACGGCACCCCAAACTCCGGCTGGTAAGGACACCTGGTGGTGGGTGGGTGATGCAGGTGGGGAGACACCAGAAAATCCTGTTCCCCCCACCCACAGTGTGCCCTCCCATCCGCAGTGCTGCGGGACAATTTCCGCCTGCAGCCAGGTGATTTGGTGACCACAGCGGGACAAGCATTGGAGCTGGATTGTGTCCCCCCCTTGGGGCACCCCGAACCCTACGTTACCTGGAAGAAGGACGGGGTGACCTTGGACTTGGTAGGTGGCAGGTACGTGGTCACCAAGGGGAAGTTGCAGGTGGCATCAGCGCAACGGAGCGACTCCGGTCTCTACATCTGTGTGGCGGCCAATGCGGCAGGCAAGAGAGAGAGCCGGGGTGCCCGCGTCTCTGTGCTGGGTAAGCCAAGGGTCTCCCACAGGTGGTGGGCACGTCACACCCAGCCACGGTGCTATGTCCTCGATGTCCCCCTGCAGAGAAGCCAAGCATCGTGCAGCACCCAAGCGACGCCGTGGCGGTGGCTGGCAGCACCGTGGAGCTGGGTTGCAGCGCCCGAGGTGACCCAGCGCCACAGGTGCAGTGGCACAAGGAGCGTGGGGACCTGCCCTGGGGCAGGTAGGTGGTGACAGGGGGGAGGTGCCCCGTGCCTGGCATGGGGATGAGGCTGATGGAGAGCTGGTGACCCGCAGGCACGAGGTGGACCGGGAGCACACTCTGCGCCTCCATGCTGTGACGCTCGCCGATGCCGGCGCCTACGTGTGCACAGCACAGAGCCAGCTGGGCACCGCCGCCGCCACCACCTTCCTCCACGTGCAGGGTCAGTGGTGGCACCTCCGTGGGGTGGGGCCTCCACCATCACAGGCACCCAGGGCCATCTTGGGGTTCATGCAAGGGGATTCATCTAACAGGGTCCATCTAATGGGGTCCATCCAAGGCCATCCATCATCCATCAAATAAAGTCCATCCAGCTGAGTCATTTGAGGGGATCCATCAAAGAGGGAACTTCCAAAGGTAGGTCCATCTAAATACATCCATCCAACAGGATCCATCCAAGAAGGTCTGTGTAAGGGGATCCATCTAAGGAAATGCATTGAGGTGGGAGTCCATCTAAGGGGATTCATTCAAGATCACCCACCTAAAGGGAATCCAGCCAACCTGGTTCCTCCAAGAGGATCCATTTAAGGGAATCTATGCAAGGTGGAAGTACATCAAAGGGAGATAGAACAAGAAATATCCTTCCAAAGGGTCCGACTAAGAGGGACATATCACAGGGGTGTATCGTGGGATCCCATTCCATGTCCCCAGGGGCAACACATCAAAGAGGTCCCATCCAAGAGGGGTCCATTCAAGACAGACCCATCAAAGTGTGTCTGTCCAAAAGGGTCTATTTGAGTCCATCCAGGTAGACATCAGGATCTCCATGTGCAGGTATCTGAGGGGAATGTCTGGGCAGGTGCTGGGGAACCTTGGTCCTGCCTGGTGCTGCCATTCGCCTCCTTCTGCCTCACAGAACGGCTGGCAACGGGCCAGCAGGAGCCTGCCCCACGGGACCTGCTGGCTGTGCGGCTGCACCTGGACAACGGCACCGCACTGCCCACTGCTGCTGTCCAGCTCCGCTGGCAGGTTGGTGTGACACTCAGCTGCCCCCAGGGGAGTGGGAGGGACAGGACACCTCCCCATGTCCCACCTTAACTTGGGATCCTTCCCATCTCCTTCAGATGCTGATGCCAGTGCCAGTGCCTGTGGGCTACATGGTGCTGTACCGCAGCCTGCTCCCGGTCACCACCTCCTGGGTCCAGCACGACGCAGGCAGGGAGCTCAGCGCCACCATCCCCGCGCTCCGCAGGGGCTACAAGTACGAGTTCAAGGTCCGACCCTACACTGGAGGGACTCAGGGCTCAGACAGCAACAGCAGACACCTCTGGATACCCGAGGAAGGTGTGTCGTGTGTCCCCCGCCATGTCTGGGTGGTGGATGGGGAGGTCGGATGGGGGTCCCAGGGGTCTCAGCATCCCTGTCCCGGCAGTGCCAAGTGCAGCACCCCAGCGTGTCACCATCAGCCAGGCTGAGGCAGGGAACGGCACCATGGTCGTGAGCTGGGAGCCACCTCCTCCTGAAGCACACAATGGCCTCATCCGGGGCTAC
This sequence comes from Irena cyanogastra, assembly GCA_013397155.1. Classification (NCBI taxonomy): domain Eukaryota; kingdom Metazoa; phylum Chordata; class Aves; order Passeriformes; family Irenidae; genus Irena; species Irena cyanogastra. Next base: position 507,717 of record VWZV01016427.1, on the reverse strand, counting down.
CAGGTTTGGGGCAGTGGGGCGAGGGGGCAGGGCTGGGGTCTTTTGGCCAAGGAGGGTCAATCCACAGGGATCCATCCAAAAAGGGAGCCTGTCAAATGTGGGGGTCTGTCCAAAGGGAGCACCATCCAAGGGGGCTATCCAGGAGGGGGGTCATCCAAAAGGGCCAACCAAGTTGGAGGTCCCTCCCAGGGCATCTGTCTAGTGGCATCCAAGAGAGTTCATCCAAAGGAGTACAGCCTAGGGGATTCAGCCAGGGGGGTCCATCCAAAGGGGGATCCATTAATGGGGGTCCATCCAAAGGGGGATCCATCAATGGGGGTCCATCCAAGAAGTATTCACCCAAGGAGGTCCATCCTAGGGGCATGCAAGGGAGCCCATCCAAAGGGGTCCTTCCAAAGGGAGTCCATCAAGGAGACTCATCTAAGAGAACCCATCCATCAATGGGAGTCTATCAAGGGATGTTCATCTGAAGGAGTCTGTCCAAGGGGATCCATTCACAGGGGGTCCATCCACAGGGGGTCCATCCACAGGGGAGGCATCCACAGGGCGTCCATCCATCCGCAGGGGTCCATCCGCAGGGGGTCAATCCACAAGGGGTCCATCCACAGGGGGAGCATCCACAGGGGATCCATCCACAGGGGGGCCATCCACAGGGGGGCCATCCACAGGGGGGCCATCCACAGGGTGGCATCAAGGCTAACTATCTAAGGGGACACATCCTCTTGGTGCCTGCCAGGTCTGGTCCATGGGTGAGGGCTGGCAGCATCCCACCAACAGGACAGTGGACGGAGCCACCCGCCGCCTGGAAACCCTCCTCCCACACCCTGGGGCTGAATTCTGTGTCCAGGTGGCAGCTTTCAACAGCGCAGGGCTGGGGGTTCCCAGCAATGCCACGTGTGGAGTCCTGGGTAGGAGACAGAGGGCAAGGTGGGGTGTGGGTGGGGGTCAAGATGACATGAAGTGACACTGGTGGGACCCTTGTAGGGCTGACAGCAGGGAGCAGCAGGGTGGTCCAGGCACTGCAGCAGCCTGCGGTCATCGCGGCCGCTGGTTCCATGCTCTGGTTGGCCTTACTCGCCCTCCTCCTCCTCCTCTGCCAGCGCCGTGCCAGCCAGGACGCTGCAGCTCGCCACAGGTGAGAGGCCATGGGGCGGGGGACGTGGCAGATCCCTGGTGTGGTGAGGATTGATGCACTGACAGCGCCTCTTGCCCTGCAGGCTGGTGGCTGGTGACTCGCCATGGCTTGGTGGTCCCTGGAAACCCAGCTGTGCCCCCCGAAACCTCAGCAGCAGCAGCAGCCTCAGCAGCCGACTCCTGGGCAGTGATGGCAGGGACCCCCACCCCTCCAGTGAGCCCCAAGGGGACTGGAATCCCCACCCACTGCCATGGGACCCCCACTCCTCCAGTGAACACTAGGGTTGGGACCCCCACCTAGTGCCACAGAGTCCCCACTGTCTGCCATGGAACTCCCACCAGTACTATGGGACCCCCATCCATCCCATGAAATCCCATTGGATCCCCACCCATCTCCCTGGAACCCTGACCTGCTGCAACAGGACCCCCAGCCCAGGCCTAGGACCCCCAAAGAGGGGGACCAGCAAAGTGTACCCAAGACCCCACCCTATGCTGGGGACCCCCAGTGCCATGGGACCCTCACATTGGTGTCCCCCATTATCTGTCTGCAGGCAGCAAGGACTTGAGGACACACAGACCCAAAGACAGAGGGGACAGGGGACACATGGCCTCATGGGTGCCCTGACCTCTCTTACTCTTCCAGCCCTCTCCTTGGAGCCGCCGAGCCTTGGTCCCCCCACGCCCCCCATCCACAGCAGCCTCTGTGGGGGACACCCGCCGTCCCTCGGGGACATGGGGTGCTGTGGTGGGGGGCACCCCGGGGTGCATTCCTCACCCAGCACCCCAAACGCAGCACCCTGGGAGCGCGTTCGCAAGAGAGGTGGGTGTGGGGGGTACATGGGGGCATGGGGGACACCAGGGTAATGGCCCATGGCTCTGTGTCCCTCATTCCCCTGGCAGAGCTGCATCAAGTGCACAGCACCCCAGTGCCCGTAGCTGGCCCCAGCCACATCCCTGTCACTGGAAATGGAGGCGTGTGGGGGACAGATTTTGGGCTGGCAGCCAGGCAGCCTCAGCAAAGGGGACACGAGAGTGACGCTGCCACTGCCGTGATGGACAGCAGGGACCCACGGCTACCGGTCTTCAGCTCTCCAAAACCACATCGGGGCAGCACCCCACTGGCCTCTGGTGTAACCACAGCACCGATGACACCCCCGAGACCAGCCCATGCCTGGCACCCACCAGTGACACGGTGAGTCTGGTTGTTCCCATCTAGGTGGGTCCCCTGGAACCCAACCCTTTGCTGCAAAAGCCAACAAGTTCCTTGCACCTGCAGGTCCCCGGCCTCCGTGTGCCCCAGGGACACATCTCTGGTCACCAGGCATCCCAAGGACATGTCCCCAGTCACTGGGATCCCCAGGGACACATCCCTAGTCACTGAGAGCCCCAGGGGTGTGTCACCGGCCACCAGGAACCCTAGGGACATGTCCTTGGTCACTGAGCACCCCAAGGACATGTTCCTGGACTGCAGGCATCCTAAGGATGTGTCCTCAGTCACCAGGACCCCCAGGGACATGTCACCGGCCACCAGGCACCACAAGGATCCATCACCAGCAACCAAGCACCAGAGGGACACAGTCTTGGCCACCAGGCACCCTGAGGACACCTCCCTGGTCACCAGGTGCCCCAGAGACCCATCACCAGTAGCCAAGTGCCAGAGGGACATCTCACTGTCCACCAGGCACCCCAAGGACATGTCCCCAGCCAGCAGGCACCCAAAGAACACATCCCCAGGCACGAGGCTCCCCAAGGAGATGTCCCCAGCCACAAGGCACTGCAGGGACAAGTTCCTGGCCTCCAGGTATGCCAAGGACATGTCCCCAGCCAACAAGTACCCCAGGGAGCCATCACTCGTGACCATGCACACAAGGGACATGTCCATGTGCAGCAGGTCCCCTGAAAACATGTCACCAGCCTTGAGGCATCCCAACGACACACTGCCAGCCACTGGGCACCCCAGGGACACGTCCCCACTCACCAGGCACCCTGAGGAGATGTCACCAGTCCCCAAGCACCACAGGGACAAGTTCCTGGACACCAGGTACTCTAAGAACGTATCTCAGGCCACCAGGAACCCCAGGGACCCATCACTGGTGACCGTGCATGCAAGGGACATGTCCCTGTGCAGCAGGTACCCTGAAAGGATGTCACCAGCAATAAGGCACCCCAGGGACACATCTCCAGCCACCAGGCATCCCGAAGAGGTGTCTCCAATCATTGGTCACCAGAAGGACATGTTCTTGGGCACCAGGTATCCCAAGGACATGTCCCCAGCCGCCAGCCATACCAGGAACACGTCACTGGAGACCAGGCACCCAAGGGACATATTCCTGGCTGCCAGGTACGCCAAGGACACGTCCCTGGCCACCGGGCGCCTCTCGCCGGCATTCAGCGATGGGGTCCTGACACAGCAGCAGGTGGCTGAGGTCCTGGAGATGGAGCAGGAGACTACTTGCTGCAGGTATTCCCCATCCCCCTGGGACACTCCCATGATTGCAGCATCCCCTGGTGCCAGCAGTGCCCCCACTGTGCTCCCCCCAGAGCCCCGGCACCGACCACACCACGGTCCGCCTCACCGCCGCACACCTACGGCTACATCTATGGGCCACCGGCCTCCGAGCTGGGTGAGGAGGAGGAGGAAGAAGAGGAGGAGGAGGAGGAAGAGGAGGAGGAGGAAGAGCGTACAGCAACGAGGGGCTCGCCGGGAGGGTCGCTGCTGAACGGCTGGGGGTCTGTCTCGGAGGACAACTTTGCCAGCACACGCTGCAGCCTGGTGAGCTCCTGCGACGGCTCCTTCCTGCTGGACGCCAGCTTTGCCCGGGCACTGGCCGTGGCTGTCGATGGCCTCTGCTACAGCCTTGAGGACACTGACGGGGCCTACGGCGGTGAGTGAAGGGTCCTGGGCCCCCTCTCTGACCCTGAGCATTGTCACTTCCTCAAGGAAGATGGCTCCATCGTGATGCCACCATCTCTTGCCTTCTTCCCTGCAGGTCCCTCGCCGCCACCATCGCCCTTGGAGCAGGTCTTTCCATCCGGAGTCCACGCTACCACCTGGGACTGGTGGACAGTGCTGGAGGTCCCACAGAGAGCCAGGACAGAGGCAGCCATGAACAGTAGCTCACAGAATGGTGCATAGTGCCCCAATGCCAGGGTGGTGGGCACTGGGGGTGGTGAGGTGTTGCAGGGTGTTGGAAAATGTTTCCTTTGCTTTCCAGGTGTCCAAGGGTCAGGGATTGGCAGCCCCTGGGCCAGGGAAGGTGGTGAGCTGGGGACAGGAGCGTGGCAGTCCCCAGGGCGCAGGACATAGCAAGGCCAGAGTCCCCTTGGTTCAGCTAAAATCCAGCTTTATTAGGCAGTTCCCCAAACAGGGGCTCTTTACTAGGAAAAGCCACCCACAAAGGGTGGGTGGCACCTAGGTGGGTGGGCGTCCCTCCTTATTCAACGTTCTTGTCCCTCCCAAGTGTCATCCTTCTTCCACAGTGTCCCCATCCCTCCTCAGCATCCCCATCCTTTCCCGAATTCCAAATTCCTCCCCAGCATCCTCATCCTCCCCAAGAGTCTGCATCCCTCTAAGTGTCCTTGTCCTTCCTCAGTGTCCTCCTCCTTCCCCAGCATCCTCATCCCCCCTAACTATCCTTCTCCAGCCCAAGCACTATTGTCCACCCTGTGTCCTTCTCTTTCCCTAGGGTTGTTGACCCCCTTGACCATCCCCATTCCTACTGACTATTCCCATTCCTTCCAACTGTCCTTGTGGTCTCTGACAGTTCATGTCCTTCCTGAGCATCCTTGTCCCACCTTTTCTATCCTTGTCTCTCCCAAGTGTTCTCATCCTTCCCAAGCCACCTGAGTGGCCTTGTGCTCCCTCTAAACGTCCTTGTCCCTCCTAATCATCCTCATTCTCAGGTTTCTCAGCCCTCCTGAGTGTCTCATCCTTCATCAGTTGTTTTGTCCCCCATGCCAAGTGTCCTTTTCCTTCCCCACTGTCCTCATCCACCTACAACCTTCCTCCTTGCCCCTTACTACTGTCCTTGTCCCTGCCAAGCAATCTTGTTCTTCCCAAGTGTTCTCTTCCCCCCAACAATCCTCAATCCCCTGGAAATCCTCATCCTTCCTCCATGTCCTCTTCCCTCCAGGCATCCTTGTCCCCCAGCCTTCCTTGTTCCTCACCAGCACCCTCATCCATCTGCTGTGTCCTTGTCCCCTCATGTAATCTTGTCCCCCACCAACTGTCCCCTTCCCTTTCAATCACCTCACCTCTCTCAGACGTCCTTGTCCTTTCCCAGCATCGTTGTTCCTCCCAGCTGTCCTTGTCTCCAGGATCCTTGCCCCACTTAAGCATCCTCCTCATCCCTCCCCAGTGCCCTCATCCCTCTTCTGCTCATCTGCCCCAGCTGTTTCTGTCCCCAGGGTTCATGTCCTTCCCTGAGCATCTTCCTTGTCCCTCCCCAGGGTCCTCATTCCTTGTGAATTCCCCGCCCCAAGAATCCCTGTCCCCCCCCACACTGACGCCCACTGGCCGCGACCTCTGTGCAACCCTATTTCCACGGAGCCACTCAGAAATTAAAGAACATCCCTCCGTGTCCCCTGTGTTCCCATCCCTATGTCCCCAGCTCTGTCACCGACTCTCCCTCCCTTTTATCGCTTCTCCTGCGGCGGGCAGGGAATCGGGGCCCCTGGGCGGCGGCAGTGGCCGGTCCCCTCGCCGCGGTCCCCGGGCGTCCGGCTGCGCCCCGAGCCGTGGCCGCGGGAGCTGGTGGAGCCGCGGGACGAGACGCTGCCGGTGGTGGAGCAGCTGCCGGACACCTGCCCGCGGGGCAGGCAGGAGGGTTTGCTGTAGGGGATGACCTCATCTGCAGGGAGAGGACAAGGCTGGGGCTCGGCAGTGACACCCCCAGCCCTTTTGTCGCGCAGTCGGTGGCTCTGGCTTACCCCCGCGGGGCGGGCGGTGGGTGACCCTGCGCTCAGCCCCGCTTGGCTCCAGCTCCGGAGAGGGGCCGGGGGTCTCGCCCGGGGGAGGCAGCGGCGGCGGCGGGAGGTCTGCGGCAGAGAGGGAGGAGAGGGCTGAGCTCCCCTGAGCCTCCTGAACGCCCTGGTTTTTACTTCCCACTCACCTCCCATCTGCTTTTCCCGGCGGTAGCGGCTGCATTTGGGCTTCAGGCGACTTTTGGAGATGACCCCGCGGGTTTTCCCTGGGGAGGTGGGGATGGCAGCGTCAGCCCCCTCAAGAGCCAGTGAGGCCCCCACCCACCCAAACTGGCCCCGCAGGGCTCACCTGTGCCAGGAGGGCAGAGGGCTCGGGGTGGGTGGCCCTCGCTGGCATCCGGAGTCACCGAGAGACTGCGTGCCTGTGGGGGGGTGCTGACACCGTGGGGGGGTCTCCTGGCAAAGAAGGGGGTGCAGTGAAGCCGGGGTGGGGGGAGTGGGATGGGGGCTCAGTGGCCACCACAGCGCTGGCACAAGCCCTCTAGAGCTGTGCCAGAGCCGGAAGAAGCCATGTGGTATTGTCACAGCTGGGTGGCAGTGGTGTAGGCGGGCTGAAGCATCACAGCTGGCTAGGAGTGCCGCAGCTGGATCACAGTCACGCAGCTGGGGTGGCACAGGGGAGCTGGATGAGTGCAGTGGCACAGCTAGGGTGGAGTACCACAGCCTGGCAAGGCTGTGACAGCATGGCTGGCCTGCAATGGCACATCTGGGGCACAGCTGGATAGAGGCTGCACAGCTGGATTAGAGCCACACAGCTGGATTGCAGTGGCACAGCTGGATCACCACACATCTGGATTGCAAGCACACTGGCAGATTGCAGCTGCACAGCTAAATCGTGACACACCTAGATCATCACACAACTGCATTGCAACCATGCAGCCTGGTTGCAGCTTCCCAGCTGGGTCATAGCACAGCTGGATTGCAACCATGGAGCTTGACTGCAGCTGCACAGCTGGAGTGCAGTGAGATGCCAGCATTGCGATGGCACAGGTGGATCATGGCAGAGCTGGGTCACAACAGCACAGCTGGGTGATGATGGCCCACCTGTCTCGTGATGGTGCAGCTGTATTGCAATGCCCCAGTCACCCACAATGTCGTGGATGTGTCACGACAGCATGGCCGGAGCACAGCTGGAGAGCAGGGGTGGATGGTGACACCATGGATGGATCACAAAGGGATGCCTGGACCATGGTAGGACATCCAGACTCCATTGTGGCATCCAGACCCCAATGGTATGGCCAGACCGTGGTGGCACAGCAGGACCAGATCATGATAGCGTGGCTGGATTGTGATGGGACACCCAGGCCATGGTGGGACATCCAGAGCCCGATCCAGAGTCCAGTGGCAAGCCCAGACTATGGTGGAACAGTGGAACTGAATCACGTAAACATGGCTGGGCACAACATCCAGAGCTCAATGGGACACCTGGACCTCAGATGACATATCTGGACCTCAGTGGCATGGCTGGACTATGACAGCATGGCAGAGCCAAATGGTGACAAAATGGCTGGGTTGTGGTGGAACATCTGGACCATGATGAGGCATCTTGACTCCAACAGAACATCTGGACCCCAATGAGACACCTGGACCCTAATGACACAGTTGGACCATGATGCCATGGCAGGGCTGGGTAGTGACAACATGGCTGGATCACGATCACACCCAGGCCATGGTGTGACATCTGGACCTTGATGGGACATCTGGACCCCAACGGGACATCCAGACCCCAATGGCACGGCCATACCAAGCAAGGCCCATCTCCTACCGGGGCAGGAGGGAGCTATCGAAGTCGCGGAGGCGAGGGATGTCCTCCGTGGTGCGTGGTGACGGTGTCAGCGTGGCGGTGGAGCGGCAGCCGGAGGAGGTGGTGGGTGAGGATGCAGCAGTGGCACAGGGGATGTCCTCACCAGGGTACCACACCTCCATCCCCAACCTGCAGGGTGGAGACCACAGGGTAGCTGCTGGGGGCAGCATGCCCAGCTTCCAAGCCCCCACACTCACCCTCCCGCTGCCTCTTCATCCTCCTCTTCTTCCTCCTTCTCCTCCTCCTGGGCACACTGGCTGAGCTCACTGGCTGAGGGTGGGGGGGGCAGCAGCTCTGTCCAGCTCACCGCCGGCGGTTTCACCGCTTGCCCCAGCTTTGCTTTGGCCCCTGTGCCAAGGAGGGATGCTGGGGGGGCTGTGGGGAGGGCACAGCACCACCAGCATCCATGTGTGCCCCCACCCGTCCGACCACCCTACCGTGCTCAGCCCGGCCACGGGGCACCTGGGAGGCTGCAGCATCTGTTGGCTGGGAACCCCCCCCAGGGTAGGAGGTCCCATACTGTGAGAAGGGACGGGGGAACGTGCAGAGCTCCTCACTGTCAACCTCGATGGTGCTGTAAACCGGCCCCTCGCCAGCCCCCGCTCCAAACTGTTCCGTCTGGGCAATGTAACGGGTGATGCCAGCGTCTGCAGAGGGTGACCAGCATCATCAGGGCTGATTGTGACCCCCTCAAGAGCCACCCAGCCCCATGCTGACCCCTCACCATTGTAGTATCTCTCAGTGGCCCCCAAGCAGCCGGCAGAACTGGCCATGCTGCCACCGCGCCACGCATCCACCAGCCATGGGTAACCACCGCCGGCCGCTGCCCTGCAAGGGGATGGGGTGAAGGAATGCTGGTGCTCAGCCCTGGGGCTCCTGGGGAGGGCAGAGGATGCCGGGGGGGTTACCTGGGGTTGCTGCGCACTGGAGCCGGGAAGGCGACTGTGGAAAGAGATGGGGGTGAGGGCAGCGAGAGGCCGTACTGCGACCCCGCAGCACTTATGGGCTTACCGGTGGGTGTGTAGGCAAAGGATGCTGTAAAGAGAGGGACGGTGGGTGGCTGATGGGTGAGGGGTGAAGGGTGAGGGGTCCCAGGGGTAGCACCCCCCTGTACCGGTGAAGTGGCTGAGCTCCTTCTTCCTCCGGCGGCGGCTGTAGAGCCAAGCAGCAAAGGCAGCGAGGATGACCCAGCAAGCGCCACCAACGCCGGCAATGAAGGCTGGCTGCCTGGCTACCTCTGCTAAATGCTCAGTCAAGCTGCTCCCACCTGCTGGCCTCGGATCTCGCTCCACCAGGGGGGCTGCGAGTGACACGGGAAAGAGGGACACACCGGCGGGGTGCCAGGGAGCCATCCCCAGCACTGCAGTGGGTGACCCCATCATGCCCCACCCATGGGTGCAAGTTGTGACAATGAGGGACTCACCTATGTGGATGGGGACAGGGGCACTGCGGGCACCCACGCCAGCACTGGTGGCAGCGGCAACTTCAGCATGGTAAGGGACCCCAGGGACTAGTCCCCTCAACACTGTGGCCAGCACTGTCCCCTCCACGCTCTGGTTGATGTGGAAGCGGCTCTCATTGCCCAAGCACCAAATCTGGTGGGGACCAGGAGGAAAAGATGGGGAACACTCATGAGGACGCCACGACATGGTGTCATGAGTGGACAGAGTGGACCTGCCACATCCCTGCTGCTGTCCATGCTTACCCGGTAATCACGGATGACCCCATTCTGCTCCGCCACAGGTGGTGGCTGCCATGAGATGCGGACACTGGTACCATTCCCAGCCACGCTGACAGCTCGTGGTGGGGCGCTGGGGGCTGCCGGTGGAGGACACATGGGGTATCACCTCCAGCTTGTCCCCGGGGACCCAGGCTATCCCCTCCATCCCCGCACTCACCTGCTTCAGGAGTGCGCAGAGCTCGCACAGCGCTGTCGGGACCATGGAGGTGATGAAAATAGGGTCGGACCTTGACCTCGTAGTCCTGGCCCCAGCGCAGCTCGGTGAGCAGGGCCCCCCGCTCCCCTGGTGCCCACGCCGTCCGTGCCTCCTCCCAGCGCCCGCCGCGCTGCCGGTACAGCACCCGGTAGCCCTGAAGGAAGGGGGCCTGGTGCTCCACCTGAGGACCCGAGGGAAGGGTGGGATGGGAGGATGACCAACACTGGGAGCCCTGTACCGGTAGGGAGGATTGGCACTCACGGTCCAGGAGAGCTGGACGGTGCCCAGTGGCAGCACCACAGGTTCCTTCAGGTGCACAGCCACTTGCGCCAGCTCCTGCTGCACCTGCTCAGGATCCAGCCCTTGCTGCATGGGGTTGGTGTCTGCTGGAAACGAGAGGGTGGAGGGTCCATACACAACTCCACTGGTGTCACCAAGTGAAGGAGCCATGGTGACAGCATATACCCATGGCAGGTCCATGGGAAACTCCATTGGCATCACTGGGCAAGGATGGACCGAAAGATTTTGGGTGCACGGGCACCTCCATTGGTGTCACCAAGTGGAGATGTACCCAAGGATGGGGGGTTTGAGGATACCTCCACTGATGTCACTGCTGGGTCTCACCTTGGGTGCGCACAGGCTCCGAGATGCCACTGGGGTCACTGAGCCCGTAGGCATTGACCGCCCGCACCAAGAACAGGTAGACAGTGTCAGGGACAAGGCCAGTCACTGTGTGGGTCTCACTCTCCACATTGGCTGCCACTGTCTGCCACGGGCCACCCACTGCCTGGCTGCCAGGGGACAGGGGTGACTCGTGACAGGGTGGTATCAGGCCACCACATCATCCCTGCAGCCAGAGAAGAGGCTTGTTTGATACCTGAAAGCCTCCACTATGTAAGAGGTGACATCGGTGGCACCACTGTCCTCATTCCCTTTCCAGCTCAGGGTGACACTGCTTTTGGTAACGTTGGTGACCACAGGGGTGGAGGGTGGCCCAGGGAGGAGACCGGGTGCAGGGGAAGGCAGGGAGAGGTCGGATTCATCACCTGCAGGGAGATGCATGGAGGTCTGGGGTGGCTTTGTTCCCAGTGCCACGGTGTCCCCGCTGCGGTGAGATCTCCATGACCCACCTTGTACCTCCAAGGAGATGCTCCAGTGTGTCTCGCCCGCCGGGCTGGTGGCCACACACTTGTAGAGCCCGGAGTCTCTCACCTGCAGGGGGAAGAGCTCCTGCCCCATCACCCTGAGCACCCATCACCTGGCACCCACCACCCTCAGCACCCACCATGCTTCGTACCCACCACCCTGAGCCCCAGCACTGCTCGCACACAGCACCATGAGCATCCATCTCCCTTTGTTCCACCCCTCGCAGCCACTGCCCCCTCCCTCCCTCCCTGCAGTACCCCCCGGGTGCCCCTGCCGGGGCCGGCTCACCCGGAGGCCGGTGATCTGCAGGGTGCCGTTCTCCAGCAGGCTGGCACGGGGCTGGACACCTACCAGGGCACTGCCATCCTTCAGCCACCCCACGCTGCCTGGGGGCTCGTGGGCCCCCGTGCCACAAGGCAGCTGCACTGTGGCCCCCACTGGCAGCACTGTCCGGTTAGCGGGGAGCAGGCTGGTCACCGGTGGGTGGAGGTCAGTGGGGGCTACAGGGAGAAAATTGGGAATTGCTGGGTGGTGGGGTGGGCGTCACTCATACACTGAATGTGACAGCTCTCCACTGGCACTGGACTTACCTCCCGTCACCTCCAGGCCTGCCCTGGCCAGGACACTGCCGGCCACGCTGATAGCCTGGCACAGGTAGTGGCCAGTATCACTGGGCTGGACGTTGATGATGGTCAAAGCACCACTGGAGCTCACCCAAACACGGCCAGAAGGGACTGGGGGCTGGCCCGGGAACAGCAGGGTCTGAGAGGGAGTGGGATTAGTGCGGGGGTGAGGGAGGGGGAGGATGAGAAGCAGGGGATGACATGAGGACAGGGTTAGGGGTGGGAATGGGAATGAGATTGGGGACAGGGATGGAATGGGGTAGGATGGGATGAAGTGGAATGAAGTATGATGGGGACTGTGACGGGAATGGAATGGGGACAGGGATGGGAGATGGGATGGGATGGGATGGGATGGGATGAAGTGGAATGAAATATGATGGGGACTGTGACAGGAATGGAATAGGGACAGGGATGTAATAGAGACTGGGATGGGATGGTGATGAGGACAGGTAAGGATGAGGATTGGTACTGGTGTGAGGTTGAGATGAGATGAGATTGGGATGGAGATGAGATGGGGATGGAGTGGGAATTGGGATTATGATGGAATGGAAATGGTGATGGGATTGGGATGAGGATGGGGCTATGATTGGGTGTGGAGTCAAGGATGAGGAAAGGAGACAGACCTGGCTCCCCTCTTTCTGCCAAAAGACAGCGGGTGGTGGGTTGCCCTTGCTCTGGCACTGGAAAGTCACGCTCTGGCCAGGGGTGACAGCTTGGTCGTGGGGCCCGGTGACAAGCTGGGGGGGCACTGCAGCAGTGTGGGGAGAGACAAAGGCTTATCTGGGCACTCCACCAGCACCCAAGGGTGCTCCCCAGGGCCCTCCTTACCGTGCACAGTGAGGGTGCCCGATGCCTCTGACCTGCCCACGCTGTTATCAGCCACGCAGGTGTAGGTGCCCTCATCCTCCACCTGCAGCCGGCTGATGCGCAGGGTGTTGTCTGGCAGCACCTCCCACCTGGGGGAACCCCGCCAGGCTGTGGCACCAGCAGCGTGCTGCGGCACCAGGGGGGTGTAAGGTGCCATGGGGTGGGGATGTAGTGGGGATGCGGGATGTGATGGGAATGTGGGATGTGATGGGTACAGTGGAAATCTGGGATGCAGGAAAATGGGAGATGCGATGGGCATGTGAAATATGGTGGGGATGCGGAATGTGATGGGGATGTGGGATGCAACGGGGATGTAGGTTGCACTGAGGATATGGGATGTGACTGGGATTTGGGATGCAATAAGAATGTGGGATGCAATGGAGATTTGAGGTGCAAAGGGGGATGTGGATTGTGATGGAGATGTCACACAATGGGAATGTGGAATGCAGTAGGGACACAGGATGTGCTGAGGATGCGCCAGGGTTATGGGATGCAATGCGGATGCCATGAGGATGCCAGGTTCTCCAAGCACACCAGGCAGGTACACACTGATGCCGCCCAGATGCACCACAGAACCCTGGCTGGCCTTGGTGTCCTTGAGTCACCCCCTTGCCCCCTACTCACCTTCCCAGTGGCATTTCACCCTCCTCCTTGCGCCAGCGCACCGACGGCTGCGGATCCCCCGCCACCTCGCAGGCAAACTCCGCTGTGCCCTCCACCAGCACCACCTGGTTGTGGGGCCTCTTGCCAAATGCTGGGCGCTCTGTGGGGTGGCCGTCAGTCCCACCAGGATAGCACCCACCTCCCTGACACCCCAAAAATGAAACCCCCACGCACCGAAGACGACCAGCTCGGCCGGCTCGCTGTCCCTCTCCCCCACCACGTTGGTGGCCACGCAGACGTAGACGCCAGCATCGCTCTTGTGAGTACTGGCCACCATTAGCTTCCCACCACGGATCTGCAGGAAGTACAGCTCATCCCACATCCCCATCACATCCCACATCCCCACTGCATCCTACTCCCCATTGCATCCCATATCTCCATGACATCCCACATCCTCATTGTATACACACACACATCACACCTCTCATTCTCATCAAATTCTGCATCCCCATTGCATCTCACACCCCCACCACATCCCAAATCCTCATTGCATCTCTCATCTTGACTGCATTCTGCATCCCCATCACATCCTGTATCCTCACTCCATCTCACAATTGCACCCACACTGTCATCACATCCCATGTTTCCATTGCACCCCAAATCTCTGATGTATCCCATATCCCTGTCCCATCCTACTTCCCCATCTCACCCCCTATCCATCACATCACACAACTCTGCTGCATCCCACATCCCTGTCCCATCTTACCTCCCCATCTCACCCCCTATCCATCACATCACACAACTCTGCTGCATCCCACATCCCCATCCCATTCCAGATCCTCACTGCATCTTGCATCCTTCCTGCACCCATATCCCCATCACACCCCACATCCCTGTCACATCCTGTATCCCTACAACATTCCCCATCTCCCCTGCATCACCTTCAGCCTAGTTCTGGCCCCCCTCACCGTCAGGCGCTCGTCCTTGTCGCTGACCCGGACCCCGTTTTTCTTCCAGGAGACGCTGGGCTCGGGGTGGCCGCGGGGCGGGACACACTCCAGCACGGCCGGTTCCCCCGCCGCCACCACCACGTCCCCTGGGGGCTGTCGGAAATCGTCCCGCAGCACTGCGGGGACACAGCGGCCTCAGCTGCCCAGCCCTGCGCCCCCGGGCTCGGGGCAGCACCAGGAGCATCGTCTGAATTGGCTTTAACAGATTTAATTTATCTTCATTGATTTTACTTGATTTTCAAATGCTTTCAAATATTTTCATTTGCTCTCATTTATTTTAATGTGTTTCAATTACATTCACATCTTTTAATTTCTTTTACCATGTTTTCATTTCTTTTCACTACTTTGCAGTAATTTTCACTTATTTTCATTTATTTCCAATTATTTTCAGTTTTGTCATTATTTCTCTTCACTAGTTTGAACTTATTTTATTTTTTCATTTATTTGCATTTTCGGTTATTTTCACTTTCTTTAATTTCTTGTTTTTCCATGTTTTAATTTACATTCATTTTCACTTCCTTGCTTTTATTTTCATTTATTTTCTTTTTTCATTTGTTTTCACTTAGTTTCATTTATTTCCAATATTTCTCACTTTGAATTTATTTACTTTTCACTTTATTTATTTCTAATTATTTTCCCCTTATTTTAATTTATTTTCCCCTCTTCACTTGGCAACAGAGGCCTGGGAATGCGAAACCCCCTAGTCCCACAGCCACTGGAGGAGGCTGGGCTCAGGGGTGATACCAGAACCTCAAATTTCCCCCCTTCGAATCCTCCCAGCCCCCCCAGGACTCACCGGCCACCTCCAGGGAAGCATTCCGGCTGGTGGCCTCGCCCAGGTAATTCCTGGCCACGCAGACATAAACCCCCTCGTCGGGCTTTCCCCGCCTGCCGTGCAGGATCCGGAGGAAGAAGAGGGACCCTCCCGGGAGGAGGGTGCGGTGGGAGCGCGGATCCTCCCGGTCCGTCTCCACCCGCTCCCCGTCCTTGTACCACTCCACCACCGGGGCCGGGCGCCCCTCGGCCTTGCAGCTCAGCGTGGCCGGCTCCCCCTTGGAGACCAGGACATCCGTGGGGTGCTCCACGATGTGGGGAGCCGTGTCCTCCAGCTGGGTGTGGGATCCTACAGGAGAATCAGGAGGGGTAGGGATGGGTTTGGGGGGCTGAGCATCCTTCGCTTGTGTGGTGCTTTCCTGGCTCCAGACCCTGCTTTGCTTGGAAGGCAGGAGGTGAGAGATGAAGCGTGGCCAGGTCCCAGCCCAGCATATCCCAGGGTGGGTGCCCTGGGGAGGGAGCAGGATCACAGAATCACCAGGTTGGAAGAGACCTTCAAGATCATTGAGTCCAACCCAGCCCCAACACCTCAACTAAACCCTGGCACCCAGTGCCACATCCAGGCTTGTTTTAAACACATCCAGAGATGGTGACTCCAGCACCTCCCCGGGCAGGCCATTCCAGAACTTTATCACTCTTCCAGTAAAAATTTTTTTCCTAACATCCAACCTAAATTTCTCTTGGCGCAGCTTAAATCAGATCAGGAGGGTGTCAGGCAAGGCCAGTGGGACAAAGCAGCTTCACTCCCAGTAATGGCCTTTTCCACCCAGCTCCCACCCTGCTGAAATGGGGTTGGGGCTGAACTCTCCCCAAACATGGATTTTTCCATCAGCTGCAAGTGCTGACTTTCTGTAGCAGAATTGGTCATTCTGGGCAGCAGAAAATGCTTAAAATTAAGTTTTAAAGAGCCCCGTATTGGGGTTGTGGGGCTGTTCCAGAAAAAAAAAACCAACCCTGCTAGGGCATGGGAATTAATAGATGGTCATTAATGCCAGCATAATTAATGCTGGGGCCAGCTGGGCTGAACTGCATGTGTCCCCAACACTGCCTGGTGTGTCTTGGTAGTTCAGTCCCCAAGTGTCACTGCTGGCCCAGTGGCACAGGCACACACCACTGCATGCCCAGCCACACATGTGCACACAGGTGTGGGTCTGCATGCACCTGCACATGCACAGACACACATGCAGGCATGCACAGACACGTGCAGCTGTGCACAGACACATTTGCAGCCGTGCACTGCGTGTGTTTCCACACAGGTGCATGCATGCACACGTGGGCAGCCGTGCAGGGGTGTGCACTCTCACACACACACACAGGCACTCACAGGTATCTGTGCCCACGCAGGTGCACATCTGCATTACACACGTGCACGTGTGCACATGTGCATTACATTGCAGGGGCGTGTGTGCACAGATGCATTGCACACGTAGGTGCATGTACACATGTGGGCAGTCATGCAGAGGTGCGCACACACACATACACGCAGCTGCACACATGCACTTACACACACACACACACATCCGTGTGCATTCAGGCAAGGGGGTGCATGCCCTGACATCCACAGGTGCAGGGTGTACATGCACACACACACACCTGCACACATGCATCAGAATACAAGGTGAGGGTTGTCCTTACACACACACACGTGTGTTCGGGCATGCAGAGGTGCATGCACACATGTACATTCACACAGGGGTGTGCATGCACACACAGGCTGCACATGCAGATGCACATGCACAGGGGCACACACAGGGGCATGCACATCCACGTACATCCATACATGCTCAGGTGGGGCCATGAGCCTACACTTACTGCTGCATGCACAGGCATGCACACACATGCACACACATGCACACTGTACAGACATGCAAACACCTGCACACTGTACAGACATGCACACACATGCACACACATGCACACTGTACAGACATGCAAACACCCACACAATGTACAGACATGCACATGCATGCACACTGCACACACCACACAAACACACACACGCACACTGCACACGCATACACACAGCACACACACACACGCATGCACACTGCATACGCATGTACACACATGCACACTGCACATAAATGCACACATGCACACACCTGCACACTGTATAGACATGCGACCACATGCACAATGTACACACACACACATGCATGCACACATGCACACTTTACAGACACGCACACATACACACACATGCACACTGTATGCACATGCACACGTGCACACTGCACATAAATGCATGCACACATGCATGCACTGTATAGACACGCACACATACACACACACGCACACTGTACAGACATGCACACATGCACACTGTACAGACATGCACACATACACACACACGCACACTGTACAGACATGCACACACGCACACACACGCACACTGCTCATACATGCACACATGCACACACATGCATGCTGCACATGCACACACCCCCCACACCTCTCTCACTCGCACACGCCCTTCCCCTGCTCCCCCACACCCTGGGGCAGGATGCGGGCATCAGCGGGCTGCAGCTTGGGGTGCCCACGGGGTTGCCATGGGGATGGGCCGTGGCTGCCATGGGGACGGAAGCAATGCTGCAGGGTACTGGGTACCCCCGGGGGGCACAGCAGGGACTGAGGGGGCCGCAGCTGGGCCCGGTGACTAATTGGGACAAGCAGGGGGTCAGGGCAGGCCCCTTCCTGTGCCCGGCTGGCTATGCAGAGGCAAAGGTTCCCCTGAGGTTTGGGAACACCCCTGCCCCCTCACCAACCACCCAGGGCCAGCTGGAGGGGGACAGACTAAAAAAGAGGGGAGAAGCTCAAAATGGAGTCAAAATTCAGACAGACACCCTCTCCCTCACCCCTCCTTCACCCCCACTGTCCCAGCTAGGGGTCACAGGGCTGGTTTGGGGACATGGGGAGGATTAGGGCACACGGAGCTGCTTGGAGGACACTGGGATGGTTTAGGAATGTAGAGATAGTTTGGGAACACAGAGCCAGTTCCAGTTAGTAGTCTGGGGATTGGCTTGGGGACACAGGACTGGTTTGGAGACACAGAGTCTCTCCTAGTTTTGTCTGGGAGTCAGTTTGGGCACACAGGGACAGTTTTGGGACACAGGGCTGGTCCTGGTTTGAAAACTGGGGATGGATGTGGGGACACGCAAGCTGTTTGAGGACACTGGGTGGCCCCTGGTTTGGGGTCTGGGGACTGGTCTGGGGACATGGGGACAATTTGGGGATGCCGTGTCTGTCCCAGCTCGTGGTCTGGCAGTTGATGTAGGAACACGGGACAGTTTGGGAACAGGGAGCTGCTTGCAATTCAGGATTTGGGAACACAGGACTGGTTTGGGAACAGCAGGACAGTCCTGACTTGGGGAGGGTGGGCTGGTCTCGATTTGGAGTCGTGGAGACGATCTAAGGACACCGCATGGCTCCCGGGAGTTGGTCTGGGGACAGGGAGCTGCCGCCAGAATGAGGACACGGGGCTGGCGTGGGGACACTGGGTCAGCTCCGGAGCTGAGACATGGGGCAGGTCCCGGTTTGGGGACAAGGGGACAGGTTGGGAATCCAGTGTCGGTGCTGGTGGGGTCCCAGCTGGGGCTGGGGTCTGTGGGCTACTTCCAGCATCCCGGCTGGACCAGGAGCAGGAACTCCGGGACAGAGGGACAGAAAGACCGGGGACCACGTACCGTTACCGGGGGTGAGATCGGGCAGGTGGAGCGCGGCGATGGAGCGGTTGATGCCGAGCAGGAGCGAGGAGGAGTTAGAGCCTTCGGCTCCCAGCGAGTCGGCGAACAGGTTCATCTGCAGCAGCGTCTTCAGCAGGTACCGCAGCATCCCGCCCCGGCTCCGCTCGGCTTGGCTGAGATCGGCTTGGCTGAGATCGGCTGGGCTCGGGTCGGCTCTGCACGACACTACTCGGCACGGCAGAGACTGGCTCAGCTCAGCCCGATCCGGCTCAGCCCGGTCCGGCTCAGCTCGACTGGGCTCAGCTCAGTTCAGCCCGATCTGGCTCAGCCTGGTCCGGCTCAGCTCAGTTCGGCTCTGTTCAGCTGGGCTCGGCTCAGTTCAGCCCAGTCCAGCTCAGTTCAGCCCGATCCGGCTCAGCCCAATCCGGCTCAGCCCGGTCCGGCTCAGCTCAGTTCGGCTCTGTTCAGCTGGGCTCGGCTCAGTTCAGCCCAGTCTCGCTCAGTTCAACCCAATCTGGCTCAGCCCGGCTCGACTCGGCTCAGTCCAGCGCGGCTCAGCACAGCCCAACTCAGTCCGGCTCAGCTCACCTCGGCTCGGCTCGGCTCGGCTCAGCCCGCGGCACCGCCCCCCGGGTGTGGGACGGGCCAGGGCGGTGCTGGGGCGGGGTAAGGGGGTGTCCCTGCGTTCCCTCCCCGTCCCTGAGAAGCGGGATGGGGACGAAGGCGGGGGATGTCCCATACGGGGTGGGGGCTTCACGGTCGAGTGGAACTAGGACGACTTTTTGAGGGGACAGAGGAAAGGGGGAGTCCTAGGGCTGGAGGGAGGAGAAGGAGGAGACGCAGCAGCTCCCGGGCTTCACCCCAAATTACGTGACACCACATGGGGCTACTGTCCCCCCCCACTCGGGAACCCCTCTGTGAACCCTGAAAGGCAGCACCACCCGCAGCCCACGGGGAAATGCGGCTGTTGGAGCGAGTAACACAACCCAACACCGGCGTGTGCTGGGGTAGGGACACTTTGGGGGTGCTGGGACCACCGGTGACCTTGAATTTACGGGGTCGGGGGGGGAAACTCGAAGGAATCGGCACATGGTGCCATTGAATCCGTAAGCAGCAATTGGCCATTTAATTATTGTGTTGGGGCTGATGTGGAAAGCAATGAGCCTCCTTCAGCGAGCACCCGGGGGGGTTGGGGGAATTCATTAGGGAGGTTCATTATGGGGAGGGGGGGGGCTCCTGGGGGGAGCTTGTTACGGGATTTTTTTACCGACGCACTTGGAATACGGTAAAAGTGGGGGGAAAGAGAAAGTCGGGAGTGTAGGGAACCTGGAGGAGGCTCGGGGAAAAAGAGGAGGTGGGGAGAAGGGGTAGTGGGGGAGGACTGCGGGGACATGCATCTGGGCATGCACATCTGGGATATTGGGAGGGAGAAGGGGGCTCGTATCTGCATGCACAGCAGCAGTTGAAGTGTGCCCACATGTGTTTGCACATCTGGGTCCCCAAGGGCGTTCACATCTGGAGGACACTTGGGGCACAGCTGGGGAGGGGGGAGGCTTTTGCACACACCTCTGGGGCACCAAGGCTCTCCAGGATGTTCTCATCCGGGAGGGTTGGGTGGTGTGAGGGATGCAGCTGCATTCAGACCAACAGCTGGAGAGGTCCCTGATGTCACAGCTGGGCACACAGCTGCAGGCACAGGGATGCTCAAGCACATCTGGAGAACCAGGTGGTTTCTATTTGTGCACATCTGGAGTTTGCACATCTGGAGAGCTTGCCCAGGCTTGCTTTTCCACACCCAGAGCTGTGCTGAGGCTGCAGACAGGTGCACATCTGACCCACTCAGCCTCACCAGCATCCTCTGGGCTCTCCACATCCCACCAAATCTGCCAGGTGTCCGGTGGGCAATGCATTATTCATCCGTCCCTTGGAGCCAGGCACAGAGAAAGTAAATAAATATTAATTTAGTAGGAGCACAAAGCTTTTCCGCTTCTCCTGCTGGCAATGTGGCAGCACAGGGATTTCTCAGTAGGATCAGAAAAAAAAAAGTATCCATGAAATAAGAGGTTTATCCAACTATTACCTGAATAATTCTCTGGGATGGGAATTGATGGCAATGCTAGAATGTCTAAAGCTGCTAGGTTTCCCCACCTTCTCCTTTTGGGTCCCTCTGAAAAGCTGACCTGAGGAATGGGACATCTCCAACATGGAACTACAGCATGGAAACGGGTGTTAATCCATGGAAAACCCTTGGGCCCCTTTTCATGGAGTTCTTGGAAGACGTGAGAATTTTTAATGGGAATCCTGGAGGTTTTGGGAGCCTCAGGGATTAAAGCACCTCTGTATTAATCCCACTATGAGGCCCGAGGCTGCAGCGATGGGCTCCCAGGGGTGACACACGCGCATCCAATGCGTCCTCTGAGAGAGCTCGTGATGGGGAATGGAGACAAAGGAGCCGCCTCATCCCGATGGATAATCCCCCTCCGATTCATCCCCGTTAATCAGCTGGGCAAACAGCGAGTGCGGGGGCATCGCCTCCTTGTTAGCAGATTTATTCTCAGTGCCACGGCATTTAATTGCTGCTTGATTTGGCGATTAGCGGCTGTTTGCCCAGGCTTTGCCCAAATCACCCTCCTCAAAGTTTTTAGGTAGGGGGAGGCTTCCTCCTTACTTCGTTATTCTCATTATTCTGCATTAGTTTTGCTGCTTTCTTATTCCTCCTGTTTTTTTCTCGATCCTCGTTGGGCAGCATCGGGGAGCTGGGAGGGGGAGGGAAACTGAGGCACGAAGTTTGGCCATAATGAGGAGCGACAAGATATTTGTCTGGGCAAATGAGCGGCTGGGTCCCCCCTCCTCACTGCCAGGGGGGAATCCCTGGCAGCCCCGTTATTAACATTCCCCCCGGGAGCCCCCCACCCCAAGCCAGGCGCTTGGCAGGGAAATGCGGCTTTTTGAATATTTATAGAGGTTGTGGCAGCGCTTGGGGTGGGGAGGAGGGAAAGAAGAGCACGGGCGCTGCTGGGGGTGGGGTGGGGAAAGCAATGTTGAGGACTGAGGGTAGTGGAGATGGAGGGGATGGAGCTGGAATCCTTCAGGGATGGCACTGGAATGGTGTAGGGAATGATGCTGGGATGGTGTAGGTGATG
Source organism: Irena cyanogastra (assembly GCA_013397155.1). Classification (NCBI taxonomy): domain Eukaryota; kingdom Metazoa; phylum Chordata; class Aves; order Passeriformes; family Irenidae; genus Irena; species Irena cyanogastra. Next base: position 485,950 of record VWZV01016427.1, on the reverse strand, counting down.
ACATTAAGGGATGGCACTGGGATGGTGTAGGGAATGATGCTGGGATGGTGTAGGTGATGACGTTAAGGGATGGCACTGGGATGGTGTAGGGAATGATGCTGGGATGGTGTAGGTGATGACACTGAGGGATGGCATTGGGATGCTGTCAGGAATGACTCTGGGATACTGTGGGGGATGATGGTGACATGCTTGAGAAGACAGTGCTGGGATGTTTTAAGGAATGATGCTGGGATAGTTTAGGAGAACGTAGTGGATGTTCTAGAGGATGAAAGTAAGATCCTTTGAGAATGATGATACTTCAGGGAGTGACAAGACTGGGATTGTTTGAGGGATAACTCTTTAAGGAAAGATGCTGGGATGTTTTAGGGGAGCCTATGGGAATGACTGGGATGCTTCAGGGGATGGTACTGTGATGATTTAGAGGGTGATGCTCGGATGCTTTAACAAATAATGCTAGAGTGTTTTAGGGAATGACACCGGAGTGTTTTGGGGAGCATACTGGGATGATGTGGGGGATGGCACTGGGATGATGTGGAGGATGGCACTGGGATGGTTTGGGGGATGGTACTGGGATGGTTTGGGCGATGACACTGGGATGCTGTAGGGAATGACGCTGGGATGGTTTGGGGGATGACGCTGGGATGGTGTTTTAGGGATGACACTGGGATGCTGTAGGGGATGACACTGGGATGGTGTTTTAGGGATGACACTGGGATGGTTTGGGGAATGACACTGGGATGGTGTGGGGGATGACACTGGGATGGTTTGGGGGATGGCACTGGGATGATGTGGGGGATGGCACTGGGATGATGTGGGGGATGGCACTGGGATGATGTGGGGGATGGCACTGGGATGATGTGGGGGATGGCACTGGGATGATGTGGGGGATGGCACTGGGATGATGTGGAGGATGGCACTGGGATGGTTTGAGGGATGACACTGGGATGGTGTGGGGAATAATGCTGGGATGCTGTGGGGAATGGTGTCAGGATGCACTCATGGATAGCGCTGTCTAAGGGGAGCATACTGGGATGTTTGAGGGGATGATGCTGACATGTTCTGAGGAATGATACTGGGATTTTTTCAGAGAACAGACTGGAATGTCCTAGGGGATGATGGTGGGATGAATTAAGGAGAGATGCTGGCATATTTTAGGGGACCTTATAGGACTTCAGAGTGTGATGCTGGGATGCTATACGGGAGCAAACTATCATGCTTTAGAAAATGTCACTGGGATGCTTCAGGGGATGAGTCTGGGATGCACAGAGGGGTGCCAGGATATATTAGGGGATGATAGTAAGACACTGTTGTAGTACACTGGAATGCTGCAAGGAATAACGCTGGAATGCTGTAGGGGATGGTGCTGGGATGCTTTAGGGGAATGATCCTGGGAAACTTTAGGGAAGCACACTGGAATGATTTAGAGGACGACAGTGAGAGGCTTTAGGGGACAATGGCAGAGTGTGGGAAGGAATAACGTTGGGATGTTTGAGATGAACATGCTGGCATGGTCTAGGGGATGACACTGGGATGCTGTAGGAGTTGATGCCAGGATATTTTAGGGGATGGTGCCAGAATTTTTTAGGGGATGATGCTGGGATGCTTTAGGAGAGCTTAGAGATGCTTTAGGGGATGAGAAGATTTAGAGGACCGCGCTGAAATGCTTTAGGGGATGATGGCAGGATGTGCAAAGGATAAAGCTGGGATATTCCAGGGAAATGCGCTGGCATGCTTTAGGGGATGCTGCTGGGATGCTTTCAGTGAGCAGATTGAGATGCTTTAGAGGATGACCCATGGAGCCTCTGTGGAACCGTGTGGGGATGCCTCAGAGGACGGGTGTCAGTCTGTCTGTCCTCCGCACCTGGCAGGCGCAGGAGGCCGGTGCGTTGAGATCTCCTCGCGGGCATCCCAGCCCGCCTCATTACCAGCAGCATCTTTGGAAAGCCGGAGCCCATGTGTTCTCGAGACGAGCGGCTTGGGGTATATTAACATCCCATTTCCACCTCTTTAATATAGAGTTTGTCGAGATCATTTATCAGCCGAGCCTCCCTTCAGGGCCGGGGGAAGCCGGGCAGAGCTCGGCAGCTGGGTCATGGCGAGAGGCGAGGGATGCTCGGCCCCGAAGGAAGCCGACGCCGGGTTTAACAGGTAGTGGCTCATGTGCGAATCGCTAGTTTGGGACCGCCACATCATTGGGAAAGGCTTTATCAAAGCTGGGCTTAATTGGGTGGAAGGCTTGTTTGCATGGCCGCTAATGGGGGATCAGAGGGCCGGGGACCCAGCGCTGACGGCCTCACAAAGGCAAGCAATTACTTGCTTGTCTGCATTATGTATTAACCCATCTGGGGTCGGGATATTGGCTGTGAAAGGGAGACAAAGAGGGGGGCGTGCCGGTTGCCCCCGCGCCGAATTAGCCCGCCTGGGTCCCCTTTGTGCGGCGGGCAGGGCAGCTGGATCGGGATGCAGGCGCTCAGGATGCTGATGGGCACCGGCGCGCGGCAGCAGGGCGCTGCCTCGCTCGGCATCCCCGCGTCCTTCCGAATATTGCATCGAGCGTCTTTTCTCTCCTTTCATCAGTTTCCTGCCTGCGGCCACATCTCGGGATAATTACAGCTTTCGCTTTAATTAGCCACCGTCACCACTAATAAGTTTATACTTCTTTTCAGCAGCGTATTTTGGCGGCAGGAGGTTAATTACAGGCAGGTCAGTAAATTGCAGAACACACTGCTGTGGGTCTAATGACTTGTCCGCTCGGCTTTTTGGCGGACTTTTAATCATGCCTATTGAACTGGAAGGCTGAGTGGAACGAGGCGGCGGGGGAGCGTTGGGGACCACGGGGGTGTTTCCCCACTGCTTCCCCAAGCTGCTCATCCCGCCGCCCGCACATCCCCAGAAGCTGAGAACAGCCACAACTCATTGCATGGGTGAGCCCTGGCTGAGAACGGCCACGATTCATTGCGTGGATGACCCCTGCTGAGAACGCCCAAAAATCCTGCACAAGTCAGTCTGGGCAGAAAACACACAGAATTCGCTGCACGGATAAGCCTTGTCTGAGAACAGCCACAAGTCATTGCACGGGGGAGTCTCATTTGAGAATGGCCACAACTCATTGCGTGGGTGATCCTGGCTGAGGGCACCCAGAGCCCATTTCACAGGTGAGCCCAGCCGAGAACATCCAGAACATGGGGCGATCTTGGCTGAGAGCCGCCACAGCTCACGGCAGGGCGGATGAGAACCGCCACAGCTTTCGGCAGGGCTGAGCGATGGCCGGGCACGGTCGCGGCACTCGGCGGGGCTGAGCGGCGACCGGGCACGGTCCCGGCACTCGGCGGGGCTGAGCGGCGACCGGGCACGGTCCCGGCACTCGGCGGGGCTGAGCGGCGACCGGGCACGGTCCCGGCACTCGGCGGGGCTGAGCGCGGGCCCTGCTCCTTCCAGGAATAACTGCGGAGGTGCTGGGGCTGAGCCGGGCTGGAGGGGGGGACCCCCCCGTCCCCCCGCTCAACCCTCGCCCCCCACCCCCTGTCATTAGCGCGCGGTCAAATGGCGCTGCCGGGACTCGGAGCTGCATCGCAATCAGCTGCTCTCGGCCGTAATGAGTGTTCAGGCCCTAATTAACCGCCACCTTCATTTGCATCCGGCCCGCCCCCCCTCCCTCCCCCGGCCTCTAACTGTGGTCTGGCCAGCTCAGGAGGGCTTGGGGTTGGGGGTCTGCAGCCGCGGGGACAGTGGCAGCTGGTATGGCCATCTGAGGGCACACCAGCAGTGGGGACACCCCTCGGGAGACCCTGCTTTGGGGGCACATGGGATGGCTAGCGGTGGGTGCAGCCCTCTGGGGACACACAGCAGAGCTGGCTGTGGAGATATCCCTTTGGGGACATGCCTCAGGGGTGGCAGTGGAGACACAGCAGTGGGGGCACCTCTTTGAGGACACTCCAGGGAAATGGGTGCATACCTTTGGGGACATGGTGGCAGCAGAGACGTCCCCTTGTGGACACACCAACAGTGGTGTGTTCTGTTTTGGGGACATGATGTGGGGCTGACATTGGGGACGCCCGTTTGGGGACATACTGGCAGTGGGAACATCCCTCTGGGAACACACCAGCTGTGTGTCTGTTTGGGGTTATGTCATAGTGGTGACAGTGGGGGGACGTGCTGGCAGCAGGGACAACCCCTCGGGGATGCGGTGGCACCGGGGACATTCCTTTGAGGACATGCCAGGGGCAGATGCCTCCCTTTGGGGACATGCCACAGGACTGTCATTGGGACATCTCTCTGGGGACACGCTGGCTCATTACACCCTCGGGGATGTGGTGGAAGCAGGGATATCCCTTTGAGGACACGTAGGCATTGGGGACGTCCCATGTGGACACTCCCTGGGGACAGCAGTGACAAAGAGCCGGGTCGGAGTGGGGGATGGAGTGTGGGGTTAACGCCCGCCCTCCCCCACACACATCCGCAGCCTCCGCTAGCCCCTAATCCCGCTAATTAGAGGGGTATAATTACACTCCTGATCGCTCCGCGCCGTGCTGCGAGCAGGGACGGCAGGGACAGGGACAGACAGAGGCAGGCGGGATGTCCCCTTCTATCCTTCCCCCCCCCCATTTGTTTAACCAACACGGCCCTAATTAAAGCGTTTAATTAACCAACCCGGGCGGGGGTCCCATGGGACCTCTCTAACCACCTCCCTTGGATGGGGGGGGGCTTTTGAGGAGGTCTGGAGAGGTGGAATCTCCCCGATGCTCGTTAGTCTCGGCTTAACGAAGAGTTGGGGCGCAGCTGGGGTGTCCCCTCACCCCCCGCGAGCTGCGCCCTGCCTCATCAATCACGGTCACCGTTAATTGGGGTCCCGGCGTTTCGGAGGCACCAGCGCCGGAGGCAGCAAGCGGCGGGAAAACGGAGGTCCCCGGACTCAGCCGCAGTCCTTGGGGATGCTCAATAACGGCGTTCGGGAGTTCTGGAACCCCGCACTTCAGGGGCGCCCCACATAGGGACAGGGGGTGCCCAGCCCGGGGGAAGTGCTGGGCCCGGAGGGGCGAGCTCAGCTCCAGGACGATGGGAATGCTCCGCCCCAAGGCTGGGCTGCTGAACCTCACGTTTGGCGTGTCCGGCCGCACATTTGGGGTCCTCGGGCCAGGGCGAATCCCGGGCCATGGGAGGGAGGGGTCGGAGGGTCCCTGCCCTGACAGCTCCGAGGGGACCCTGCCCGGTGGGGCCCCGCCCATCACAGGGCCCCGCCCACCTCGGGTGGTGGCGATGCTGCGACCACGCCCACCCAATAGACCACGCCTACTCACCGTAAAGCAGTGTGACGCCCATTTTTATAACCGCGCCCATACGTCATGCCCCGCCTTTGACCACGCCCCTTCCGCAGAGCCACGCCCCCAGCGACAGCCATACTCCCCGCTTGTGATGGCCACGCCCCCTGTCTNATCGCCGTGTGGGGCAATGAGCGGCTGGTGGAGGCGCGGTACCAGCAGCTGGAGGGTGCGGGCACCGTGTTCGGCAGCAAAGCGCCCGGGCCCGCCATGTACGAGCGCGTCTCCCGCGCCCTGGCCGAGCTGGGCTACGAGCGCACCCCGTCCCAGTGCCGGGAGCGCATCAAGGTACCCTGGGGGGTGGCGGCGCGGCCCGGGACGGGAGGGTGGGCCGGGGGTCCCCATGCTCCGCCCGCCCGCGGGTGGCTGAGCTCCCGGGCCGGTCTGGGGTCCCTTCCCTGGACAGCTCTTCTCCTGAGCGTCTTTTGCTCCTGGGGCTGGGGCGCCGTGTCCCGGGAGCTCAGCCCCGTCAGGATCTGTCCTGAGCGTCCTTTGGCGCTGTCTGTGGTGTCCCCCTGGCTCAGCCTGTCCTTTGGCCCTGGCTTTGGGGGCACCGTGTCCCCAGGGCTTGGCCTTTCGGGGTCTCCACGCCGCAGTTTCCTGGAGCGTTCTCTGGCCGTGGCACGGTTGTCCCCAGCACTGAACTCGGGGTGCAGGGTGTCCCATTCCCTGGCTCCCCGCGGTTCCATTGGTGTCTCCTGGCTGCTGCATCCTCTGGGTCCCTCTCTGGCTCCCGTAGTCTCCAGCAGCACCTTTGGGACACGGGCACTGCATCCTCTGGGTTCAGTTCCTCTCCTGTGGGTGGGCTGTGGCACCATCCCACGGTCCTGAGTGGGGAGGGACACAGCATCCCAGTTGTTTGTGTCCCTCATGGGGACATCCCCAGCAGGATCTTTCCCCTGGGTTTCCTCCTTTGGCCCCAAGAATTGTGGGCGCTGTGGTTGTCTCTGTCCCCTCCTGTGTCCTCCAGCATCCTCTGTCCGTGGGGGGCTGGCCCTGGCTGCTCCCTGGGACCCCCTTGGGTATAGAGGGCTCCCAGTTCCCCCAGTAACAAGGGGTGATTCTGGATGCTCTTGCACTCCTGGCTCTGTCCTTTGCTGTGGAGTTGTTTTGTCGAGTCTTATGGCTTCTGTGGCTTGACAGGAGCATGCTGTGGCTTCACAGACCTCTTGAGTAATTGATAAGCAGCCCCATGGGCTGTGTTTTCCAGAGGGGTCTTTCCAGTTCCATCATTCCCTGGGAGAAAAGGACTGGGTTTGGTTCCTGGTTTGGGAGCATCCTGCTTTTACAGAGAGGAGATACTGGGGTGATGTGGAAATCACTGTGGAGTTTGAGTTTGTAAATGTGGATGATGTTTGGGAGGATGAATTACGTGCTCTGATCTCCCTCTGGCTCTGATTTCTCTTTTCCTGACCCATTAGGCTCCTGCAGCCACTTCAAATGCTGATGGAGTGGAAAATAAATGTGTTGTTATTGCTGGGGCTCAGTGGACTGGTTGTTTCTCCCTTCCTCTTCCCATCCCTTAAAAACACCTGCCAGCCAAATTGGGCTGGGGCTGTTCACGTGTGTGCACCTGGGCTGCCTTTAATTTGCAAAATACATGGAATAAGGGATGCTGCAGCACCAGGAATGCCTGAGAGTGAGAGATCTCTACTTTGATCTCTGCTGATTAGAACAGCCTGTCCTGGAAATAGATACTCAAAACAAACCCACTTTCTATAGAAGTTTTGGGTTCTCAATGTATTTTCCTCATGTTTGTGTGTTTGCTGCTCAGGGATATTTTTCCCTTGAAAATACCCAAATGTTTTTGGCGGGGAATGTTGCTGCACTGCAAACCCTCTTGGTGTCCCTCATTTCCTGGTGGCTTTCAAGGTGTGTGTTGCTTGAATCAGCTCTTCTGCAAACCTGTGAGCTTTGCCAGGGGCAGTTGTGTGACAGAAAAGTTCCTTGAGGTGGTTTGGCTTTGTCCAGTGGTTTTGGGCTGTGATGGGAGTCAGTGCTGTCGAGGCCCTCAGCCCCAGTTTTGGAGCAGGCTGGCAGGTTGTGAGGTGTCATCTCGCTGCCAGAACAGCCCAGAACTGGCTGTTTGGGTTTGGATGGAGCTGATTTTGGGATCATTTTAGTGATTCCCAGCAGTTCGAGCTCCTTGCAGCTGAGGATTCTCCCACTTTTCCCTTCAGAAGTGAGGCTTGAATATGTCTTTGCCCCTGAAATGTTCAAGCTTGGAAGAAACCACCCATCAAACAGCAGTAAAAGAGCTCAAGGCTGATATTTATCACCAAGAACAGCTCCTGACAGACCTGTTAGATGTTTCTGGATTGCAGAACATCGAGGTGGGCTCTCCTTCAACACTGTGATGCCCAGCTGGAAGGGAGTTATGTGTTCTATCCATGAGTGTTCCTGTGCACAGCCTGGCCTCTCATCAGTCTGTGTACAGGAGAGGAACAGCTGCTTGAATGCTGCTGTCCCTGCCACCATGCACCCAAACTTTGCATATCCTGGACCCCACAGTGAGGGCCTTCCTCAGCACAGTCATCTGGAGCAGCAAAAATGTGGCTTTTTCCAAAGCCTTTGGGCTCTCAGAGGGTTTTGGGCCATCTTGAAATGATGGGCTCCAGGAAGTGAGCCCTTGTTGAAAGCTGTGAGCTCCCCTGGGTGTCAGGAATTTACCTTGTTACAGGGATTATCAAGATAGCTGTGGTAGCTGTTGGCAACCCTAAAGTCCCAGTTTTTGTAAGATTCCAGGCAGGACTGGCTGCTTGACATTTTGATGGTCCACCACAAACAAAAGTGACTTCTGGATGTGGAGGGGTCATGTATGGATTCGTCTGAGATGGAGCAGGAGGACTGTCACGTGCTACAGGAACAAGAGGAGGGCACAGGCACTTCAGAATCCTCCACACTGAAAACAGGACTGGGGAGATGGTGATGAAGGAGCACTTGTTCCATTTATTACCCAAAATGTTCTGTGTTTCCATGATTTGGTAGGATACTTAATGCCTGTCAGGGGACAGAAGCTTTGCTGCTGGATAATAAATGGTGCTTCAAACATTCCAGGTTCAGCTGGTTTTTAAATGAGTTTTAGATAAGGATGCCATACTGCTTTCCTTGGGAACACCTGCATTCCCTGGACACAGCCAAATCTTGAGTCTCAACAGCCAGTTGAGCTGGAAAGGAACAAGTCAGCTTGTAAGCAGAGGGTATTGCAGTTGTATGGCATGGATGCATTCTCTCTTAATTCAAACAGGGTGTGCAGAAAGGTCCCAATGCAGATTTTTGCCTGTCTCCCACCATCTGCATGTGCTTTTCTGCACACCAGCAGCTGGAACAAGGCTGCTGTCAGGTTGGAGCTGCTCTGGGAGGGTCTGTTTCAAATTTAGGGATTCACATGTAACTGTTCCAGCAGCTTTTCCTTTGGAAAGAGACCTTGAGTCCGACTTGGTGGCTTGGTAGCTCTGCAGTTGGGAGCTGCAGGAAGAATGGAGCATCTTGATTTCTGTCTGTTGCATTCCCAGAAAAGCTGTCTTGTGTGCCACAATGTCCTCATCCTGACAAATCGTGTTCTGTCCTTAATCCTTGCTTGTTCAGTGACACTCTCTGTTCTTTCCATCCAGCCCTTTCCTGTTCCCTATGTTCCTGAGCAAGGATTTAGCCTGGTTTTCTATCCTGAAACTCATCACCTTCCCACAGCAGCACATGGAGAGCATTTTGTTTTCAGGTTTGACCTTAGAGTTGGGATTTTAAGGCAGGTGATGGAGTATTTGACCAAGCCCTTTGCAGCCTTGCTGGGATCCTGAGCCCTGCACTGGGTGATGCTGTTTCAACCAAGCAGCAGGAGGTTTGCTGGGAATTTAAGCATGGGAAAATGAGCCCTTGCCTTGTGTTGTGGAGCTGTTGTGTGAAGGCCACAGAGCTTGGAGATCACAGTCCATGGGGTGCATGGAGCATGTTCCATCAGTGTGCTGGAACTCCATAATTTCATCCTCTTCCAGCCACCCCAGGTGGTTGCAGGGGCAGGATGCTCTGGGAAAGCACAGGTGAGCTCGGGTGCTGCACTTGGAGCTGTGTGAGTCAAGGGGCATTGTCAGTCAGCAAAGGCTCATTTTGTTTTGAAGGAAGGTTCTTGAAATAATGGGCTCCAGTTGTTTCTTCAATACCAGATTTTAGGCTTTTTTCTAAACTCATGGGAGATTTTTTGCTTCTCTTGCTTGCATCTGTACGGAAGGTGGAATCAAAGACTCATCCTCCTGATGGCACATTGCTCAGTTGGGCTGAGAGAGCATTTCAGGGCTGGAGCCTTTCCCCAGCAGAGACAAATCCCTTCTTAGAAGCTGCTGTTAAAACTAATTTTGGGGCATTTTTAAAATGTCATTTCTTCAGCTACTGCAGAAATGTGAGTTCTGCTTTTATTTTGTCTTTCCCAGAGTCAATGCCAACCCATTGATTCAAGGAGAAGCAGTTCCAACACCTTAACTCCTGATTGCAGGAATTCCCAATTATCACTGCCAGTCCAGTTCTGCTGTTGTTGTTTTTTCTGTATGTAGCAACCTCCTCCTCCCAAATGGGTGACTGAAGGTTTTGGCTGGGTTGTGGTTGTCCACAAAAGTAATTTGTTTTTCAGAAGGAAAATAAATACCTTGAAGATGCTGTTTCAGAGCTTCAGAAAGAACAAATCATAGATGGGAGTGCCACAAACCCACATGAAATGGGGAGGGATGGGAAATCACACCTGACTATCAGCTGTTGTTGTTTCTTGCTTTAGGCAACAAAAACGTGATGATGGTGGAGCTTGTTTGTAAGGGGGCTGTGGTTTTAGCTGCTCTGTGATGTAAACAATCTGGAAATCTTGCATGGAGTTGTTTTTTAAGGCAGGAAAAGCTGCTCCAGCAAAGCTGTCTGGGAAGCAATGCTTGCTGTGATCTAGTGTGAGCTGCTGGACGTTAGAAGATTTCAGCCAGAATTCCATCCTTGGTCCAATGAATGGAGTGGCTGTCTTTGTGATTCAAAGATGTTAGATGATGGAGCCCTGGTGCATTTCATAGCAGCCAGCCAACCATCCACCTTCAAAGCAGCTTTGCCTTTGATTTGAGCTGACAAGAAGGATGAAGAGGGACTTTCTACAAGGGCCTGGAGTGGCAGAGCAAGTGGGAATGTCTTCCCAGTGACAGGGCAGGGCTAGATTGGATATTAGGAAACAAGTCTTCCCTCTGAGGCTGCTGAGGCCCTGGCATGGTTTGTCCAGAGAAGCTGTGATTGCTTCATCCCTGGAAGTGTCCAGGGTCAGGTTGGATGGGGCTTGGAGCAGCTTGGGGTAGTGGAAGGTGTTCCTGCCATGGCAGGAGAGTTGGAACAAGATGAGCTTTAAGGTCACTTCAACCCAATTCCATGATTCTGAGTTTCTGTTTCTTTTGAATTTGGTGTCTTTATCTTGAGTTTATCTCAGTCCCAGCTCCCCATCCCGTTAACTCCCTGGGCTGTGAAGTGTGTAGGTGTTCAAGTTACTTCCCATTCTTCCCTTGGCTTAAATAGATTCAAATATGCTGGGTTTTCCAGGCTGGGCTGTTGCCATTCCTTGAATCCTTCCCAGCAGCCCAGCTTCTCACTGGAGGCTCTCATGTGCTCTGATAGGTGGGAGCAACTTTTTGTTGACATTTATAGCTGGAAAAAAATAAACCCTTCAGTGACAAAGAGCAGATTTAATTGTTTCAATCTTTTGTGGGGCTGTGGCAGAGGAGCATTTCTGGGATATGAGTGTCATGTGGAATGAACCCTCTTGGATTCACTCTCAGCCGGGGTATTTGGGGAGTGCTGTTGTGCTGGTAAGAATCTGGCTTGAATTGCATGTGCAGGAACAGTGTCTTTAGGATCCAGTGGCTTCTGCAGCCATGTTGTGTGTCTTTAATACTCTGTCTTTAATACTCTGTGTACCTGGGCCATCCACTGCTCATTCCATGGGTGCAGAGTGATTCCCAGAGAGAGCTGGCAATGAGCTGGGAGGTTGTCTTGTTGAGATAGAAACGGTTGATGGTCAGGAACTCATTGCAGGAGGACAGATTTGCAAAACTTGAGCATTACATCTCATTTAGGGAGATCTGTGAACATTAAATCCTAGATCAGGCACACACAATGTTTTCCTGCAGTGCTCTCTGACTATGGAGGACTTGGGAAGATGTTAAAAATCCTACTGATTCTTGCACTGTGCTTCAAGTTCTGTCACAGGGGCAGATTCCTGCTTGCTCCCTCTTGCTGAGTGTGTAAATTTGGGGGACCAAGCAGACAAAGCTTTCTGAACTGCTGTGGTCCCACCTGTTACCAAACCTTCCACCACTAGTGGTGAATGTTGGAGTTCAAGCCACTTTTGGTATTTCAGTTCCAGCTTTTCCCATGGATTTAGAGGTTGGTCTCCCTGGTAGCTTTTTCACAGCACAGCTGAAGTGGCATGGACCTTCCTGTAGAGACTGCAGGATCACACACGCCTGGAACACTGTTGGGTGTCAAGTGTTTTAGGGTTCTGAACTACTCAAGCCATTTCCCTTGTGGTGCTGCTCATGTTGATGCTTTCTGACACTTCAGTGAAGCTCATTTTGGAGAGGAGTTTTCCCTCCTGCCTGTGGAATGATTTGTGCTGCTCTTCCTCTGCTGGATGGGATTGTGGTCTCCCTTCATTCACTTGAGTGAGACCAGCAGGGATTTTGAGTCTGTGATCTCTCAAGGCTTGCATAGACGTGACTTCTTGAGTACATCTCAGACCTCTTTTCGTCCAGGCTGCTGCAGTTTGGGTTTTCCTTAAAGGTCTGATTTTGTGAGTGCTGTAATGATGTTTGTCCTGATCACAAGAAGATGCATGCAACTTCACGTTTGATTTTTGGAGCTTGTTTCTGAAGGCAGAGTAACCTGCTCAGGTGTGGCTTTCATTGCTCCAAAGTAAGTAATGTTTGAACGGGTTGTGCCAGGAGCAGGTTGAACCTTACTCAGACATCTTGTCCATTTAGGCTGGATATCAGGAAAAGGTACTTTCCCCAGAGAGTGGTTGGGTACCTACACAGGCTTCCCAGGGAATGGTCATGGCACTGACCCTGCAAGAGCTCCAGGAGCATTTGGGCAACACCCTCAGACACATGGTGGCATTGTTGGGGTCTTTGGGCAGGGCAGGAGTTGGACTGGCTTATCCTTTTGGGTCCCTTCCAGCTCAGGATATTCTGTGATTCAGTGATTTCTGCAAGCTGAGCTCTGTCTGGAGGACCTTCCACTACATCCAAACTCTTTACAAAGTCGTTGGCTTGGTGTGTCTGGAGGAGGGTTGTGCTTCTCTGCCCTCTCAAGCTCTAACAAGTTCATTCCTATTCTTTTCATCCAGTGCTGGTTTAAGAAAACCAGGAGCATCGAGGGACAGAGGTGCCCACCTGCCAGCCTTTCTGAGGCAGTGGAGTCTCCTCTAGAGGTCTGGCTTAATTAGCAACAAATCCCTGAGAAGGGTCTGAGTATCCTCAGCATTCTGATAGCAGCAAGCAGTGGAGCATCTTGCCAAGTTGTCGATTTGAGCCCGCAGCACCGCGGGGTTTGATGTCACAGCACCACACGTCACGGGTTTCCTCACCCTGATGGGACACAGCCTGTTAAACCCCAGCTTCGTTCATTCTTGGCAAAGTCCTGTCTCATGGGGGCTGACCTCTGCAATAGCTATGGAGCTTCTGTAAATAATTCCTGGCCAGGCAAGAGCCTTTTTTTTTTGTATTACATTTAATTGTGATTTAGAAATTGTCAGTGGTGGCTGTAAGTTTTTGCTCGGTTCCAGATCTCCCTAACAAAAACCTATGTCTGCCCTGCCTCAACAACCTCTTACCTGTGTCTGGCAGGGTGACTTTGCTTCTTCATTGTCCAAAGAGAGCTCTGGTTCTTACCTCAATCAAGACAATCAACTTGTCTATATTTACCCCCCAACCCTTCTTCCCTCAGGGCATTCCCATCAGTTTTCTTCTGTACCAGAGCCAAATCCTTCAGGAAGTCCTTGTGTGTTTGGGCAAATCAGGATACAACCAAGGTCTTGCTCTTTGCTGTAGAGATGTAGATGATGTAGCTATAATTCACTGTGACAGCTGCTGTGTCCCCAGTGCCGTGTCCCCAGTGCTGTGCCTGGGGAGATGTGCAGCCAGCTGTGGGGCTGGAACCTTTGTAGGCTGGGCTGCAGCAGCTCTTGGGACTGACCCTGAGCTCTTGGGGGCCTGTTTGAGTGCTGGGCTCTCACGTTCTGCAGAGGGGTATTCCTGTTTGGGTCCTCATGCTGGAGATGCATTGGTGTCATCAGCTGCCTTCCTGCAGTGGTGTGTGTGGCTCTCCCAAGAGTTTGAGGTGCTGTTCTTCTCATTTTTGATAAACCACAGAAATGGGGCTTGTTGAGGCAATACCTCATGTAAGTCTTGTGTTCTCCTGCTTTGCACATCACTTTTAACCTAAAAGTTCATGAACTGAAGGTATTGCACAGATTTGTTACCTTCTGCTCCCGGGAACTTAAAAATGGAGGCTTTGAGACCTTTCACTGTCCCCTACAACCACTCCAAGCTTCAAAAGCTGTTTCTTTTGTCCCAGTGTAGTTTCATCTTGTGTTTCCTGTGAGTATCCTGGCATGATGAGGGAGGGAACTGTTTGGCACTGCTGTTCTTAATTCAGGGTATAAAGCTGAGAGCTCCTCAACATTAAGTAAAAGAGCATCTTTGAAGCTGAGTGTTGTGCTAGGTGGTGCTCTGGGACATCTGGACCCCTTTAGGCTGCTATAAATGAATCAACTCAAACAGGTGAATGTGGACACAGCCACAGGTCACCAAACTGCTCTGCAGAACACATAGCTTCTCCTGAGTAACAGCATGTCTCAGATCAGGGACCTGGAATTCCATGTTGGACGACCTCAGGTTATATATAAAAAGCTTGCTGTGGTCTGGTTCTCCTTCATCTTATTTTTTTGCTGGAAGGAGGACCATGTCTGCAGCCTTCCTAAAGGTTTTTCTCATCCTCATCCTGCAGTTCCTGCAGAGCTCCAGGTTCTTCGGTGGCTTCACTTGTAGAGATGAGGACTCGTGAGTTAGAAATGGTGAGAAAATCCACAATGAGCTTTGTGACTGTCTCCTCCTTTGGTTTCCTAATTATAAATTAAGCGGGGATAATATGTGTTCGTGTTGCAGGCAGTGTTGCAGAACAATAAGCAAAAGCCTCGGTCTCTTCCAGTCTGAGCAGTCACTGGGCAGTGATCAGGTCTGTTTTCAGTTACTTGTCCTAAATTTCCTGCTTTCTGTATCTGTATCAATCTATGTATGTGCACTTCAGGACCCACGGAGCAGGAGTTGAGCTGGACACCGGGAGGAATAGAGGAGGTGCGTAAGAAAAAACCAGATCTTAGATCTTGGAGATCAGGATAAAATGGTGAGAGAAAGGTTAAGGATTGTAAAATGTCCAGGTTTGTTGAGGTCTGAGCAATTATTTAGGTTTTACCAGGCTCTCTGAAGAAGAGAAGCTGTGGGCTTACATGAAACAAGGCTGACTTCTGGTATTTGGAGGGAGCATCAGGAGAAGTTGTAGGGACTGCCTGTTGGAGACACTGGTGAGAGCCTCCAAGAGGAAAGAGATAGCAGGAATCTTGATTCTCCAGCACACAAGACCAAGGAGCCACCAGCTGCTTAGCCACAGGACCTTTGGTGCTTTGGAAAGCCCTATATTTGAGATTATCTCCCTCAAATTTTAGGTTATCTGCTTGCAGAAGCAGAGGTAGCCCAGCCAGGTGAGCATCTGAGCAGTACCCCCAAAAGTATCTTGACCTTTAAGAGTAATGAGCAGTCACACTATTGCTCATTGATTTTCATCCCCCTTCCTATGTTGCTCCCTTTAGTTTTTCTACTAGTCTGCATTGACTTGCTGCTAAATTATTTTGATAGTAAAATAAACCAGATTGCAGCCTGACTGAAATAATTACTACTAGGCTACAACCTAGTGTGGGATCCTCCATAACCCCACTGGTGGGGAGAGATGTTTGAAACACATGCTGAAAATAGGGTGTGAAAATAGAGTGGCTGAGGGTGTCGGGCATTCCCAGAGGGCTTGACCAAGCGTAGGGATGCTTTGG
Source organism: Irena cyanogastra (assembly GCA_013397155.1). Classification (NCBI taxonomy): domain Eukaryota; kingdom Metazoa; phylum Chordata; class Aves; order Passeriformes; family Irenidae; genus Irena; species Irena cyanogastra. The sequence continues at coordinate 470,521 of VWZV01016427.1, read as the reverse complement.
AAACAGTTTGTTTCACTTGGAGGCTGCTAATAAATTCAGCTGGAGGCTCTAAATCCATGTTTAACTCCTATGGATAATCTGGTGCGAGTACAAGAACTGAGGCCTGGGAAATATATTTTAAAAAATCTGACTTGGGTGGATTTTAGGAAGAGTCTGGGAGTGGAATGAGTTAGCCCTTATTGGTCAGTGAGATTTGAGCTGAAAGGAGAGAAATTGGAGTGAGAAAGCTGAATTCTAATACCCAAAGGTATCTATACCCCAGCCTGAGGGAGCCCTCTTTGCACAAGCAAATACCAACATGTTTCTGGGCTGGGTTTTGGTTCTAGGTTGACATAGCAGGTCGTTTTCCACCCTGCTCACTGACAGAAAGTTAAAATGTGCTGGTGTCCGTCCAAAGAGGATCTGCCTGTTTATCCTGAGGTAGTTATGGCAAAAGTGGGAAGGGTTCCACCTTAAACTGTGGAATAACTCATGCCTGTTGTTGCCTGTGTGTTTCTATGGGTTATTTTTTATTTTGTGTTGTTTTCGTGTGTTTTTGTTTAAAACAGCAGGGTAATACTGACTTGCTGCTTAGCGGTTTTGCTTCTGCCCCCAGGGCTCTGAATCTCAGGAGGAAACTGGTTAGAAATGTATCCCTTTGCTGCTGATGCTGTTAAACCAGTGTATGAGGAGCATTAGGTAGGTTCCAGCTTTCTGGAGTTTTAAAAGTTCCTTTCTTTGGGGGGAAAAAACCAAGTAGTTTTTGTAATGATGTGTCCATTACGGCCCTCCTACAGAAAGCAAGGGAGCAGGGCTAGTCCTTCCCAAATTAATGCCTCTCTTGATTTCTGGAGACAGCTTTGCCATTCGGCTTAGAACCTTAGCAATCTGATAAATTTAATTTTTTTAAAAGTTAATGTTTTCTAGCAGTTTACCAATCTGAAAAAATACCCAAGACACAGAAAACCTGGGGCATATCATTGTCTTTTAAAATCAGAGCAGTGGTAGAATTAAAACCACATTGAGGGTTGTGTAGAAAGCTTTAATTTTTTTTACCCCCAAGTTGTTGTCTTTTGCTCCAGATTAGGGGGAAAACATGGATGGAACCATAGGGTTATCCAGCAGCAATGAAGTGGCTTAGCCCTTGATGTGGGATGTCAGAGGGATCACCAGAACTGGGTGAGGCTTTGGCATCTGTGTGGGAGGTTCTGCCCCAGCTCTGTTTGAGAGACTGCTCATACCAAGCCACCTCAGTGCTGTTACTTACTTGATGCTTGATATCAAAGTCTGGGAACGGGGAGCATTATTGATTTGACCTCTTTTAAATTTCAGCAGCTTCACAAGAGACAGAGTGAGTTAGTAAGGAATGCAAAAATATGTAAGTAATAAATATTTTCCTAGCTGAATAGCTTAGGCATATCCATTTTGTACCTTATGTCTTCTTACCAGAGTAAGGAAGGTTGGACTGTCTTTGCTTTTGGGGGAAATCTTTCTATTTTCCTTTCTCTCTCCTCCCTGCTTTCCCCTCTCCAAGCTGTGGGCACAACACCAGCTCTGCTTTCTCCTCCTCGTAGTAGGTGTGCATTTTCCTGGCTGATTGGTGTCTCTGACTGGGGGGCTCTTCGTATTTTTATTTTATTTTTTTCCCTGCATCCATAGGAGATCTGGGGATTTTATTTTATTTTTTTTTAATGAGAAAGAGAATAAATTACCCAAATTAAATATGAGGAGTCTGTAGCTGCTACACAACTTGTCCTGTGTCATAGATGTTAATGCTAAGCGGGAATGTCGGATACATATGATGCTTCCTGGTGGGTGTAGATTAATTTGGGAGCATTGCTCATGAGCGTGGGGCAAATATGACCAACAGATATAACCCCCAAAGCCCTAAACTCTGCCTGTGTGACTGTGTGTGAGTGTCTGTGTGCTCATCCAGCCCCACACCCCCTGACTGAGCTGCTTCTTTCTCTCAGACCCTCCGCAGGTGCTACAGCCGCGTGAAGGAGCACGGCGTTGGCAAGAGGAAAAGCAGCTACACGTTTGAACAGCTGGAGCAGGTGTTTGGGCAGGGAGGATGGGACTCCCAGCCCTGCCAGCCTGTCCTCATCAACAGCAGTGGCTTGTACCAGGAGCTGGAGTCGGATGGCAGCACGATGGAGGAATACTCTCAGGAGGACTGGGGAAACCACAGTCAGGATCTTCACTGCTACCAGACCGGCGAGCAGGAGTTGGGTAAGAAATCCCATCTTGGCACATCTCCCTCCTTGGGTTTCACATGTGCTCCCAGCTGTCTGGCACACACATATCTCTGTACCAGCTTTCACCTCTCGGACAGAATGTGCTCGTGATGCTAAACACATCCTTGGGGAGAAAAGGGACAGAAATGCCTCAATTAACCAAAAGCAAACCATGGGTCAGGACTGGAGGAAAGAAGGGCTGTTTGGCCAGAACATCAGAGGTGACACCTTTCCTGTCTGTCCTTTCACTCCCAGTTTTACTTTCCCTCATGGGATTCAGGAGATATTTTCCCTTTCATGTATTTACCTGGGTGTTACCATTCAAACACCATTTGCTTAAATTGTGAACATGGCTTCAGCCTGCTGCCGGCAACACCAACAACTATAAAAAATGTTGCTCTTTCTTATTTACCTTGATATATTGATATTAAACATGTCAATATATTTATATCCAGAGGTGTGGCCTTTTTTAAATGTAAAAAATACCCAAACTTGATGTTTGAGACGTAAACCAAACTCCTCCACATACTTTTCTTGCCTGAATTATTGCTGTCTGCCTAAAAGTCAATTTTTAAATTAATTTGGGGGCTTCATTGTTGGTTGTGACTTTTTGAACTTTGTGAAACAGATCAGGGTACCACATCCCTGAGAGAAAACACAATCCAATCTGAGCAGTTCCAGGAAGAAGTGAGTTTCTTGAGGCATATTTCTCTCAAGCTACTGCTCTTATGGGTGTGTGTTCCTCCCTTTCCTGAGCAGGGTTTTTTTTACGACGGAAGCTTTAAGTTCATCAGATGCAGTGGACATGCAGATGAAGAAGGTGAATTGTATAAAAGCTTTTTTCCCCCATTTGTAGGATGAAAGAGGGAGAGGAGATGCAGTCAGGTATCTGTACACATCTGTGTTTGGGGGACTGGTGAGTCAGGATGCTTTGAAAGAGCCTCAGATCGCAGTTTAATGTTAAAATTTGCAAGTTGGCTGTTAACCGCGTTCCAGTTCCTCAGACTGCTTCCCTGGGAGATTTAAAAGTCAGAAATATGTGGGAGAGAAACAGTGGGGAGAAGAAAACGTTACAAAACGTATGTAAATGATGGCTAATTCTGTCTGGTATGGCTTGTTATGGTGAGTCAAGCTGGGATCTCCTGGTTTGTCACCAGTTTCGGGGACATTTGCGTGCGCTTGGGCTGACGATGCCCTTCACGCTCAGAAGTTGTGAGCAAAGCACTTGGCACACAATGTCTGAATTGAACACAGATGCAGTTCTGCTGCTTCCTCTTGAAATGTGCCATTAGAAGCAGATTTGCTTTTTCTTATTTTTTTCCTTGAAACAATGTAGTTTGCAATTCTGTCAATGTGTTATTTAATAGGAGGGATTGGAGCCTTGTCCATGAAAGGTTTTGCACTTGCAGAGAAAGATTCAGATCTTAACTGACCATATCTCTTCCAAGTTAAAGAAAAACCCAGTCAATTACAGAGGGTGTAGGAGCTGGAGCTGTCTCATGCAGAACTCCAGTGCAGACTGCCTGGCTTAGGAAGCAACTCAGATTTACTTTTTATTTAATTTCAACCTCTAAAAAAAAAGCCCTAAGAACATTATTTAAAATCTAATTATGTGTTGAAATTTTACCTTTCAGATGAAATGCCTACCACGAAAAGAACATTAAAGATAAAACAGGAATCTTCAGAAGACACGCAGTAAGTAATTTATGAATGTTTTACCCTGGAATGTATTTCCCTGGGGATAATGTGCAGGAGGGGAGGATATTTGAAACTTCTGTTTATAATTATAAATACATTGTGCAAGACTATTCATACAGTTGAATCTGCTTTATGCACTATTCCCATTACCTCAGAGCAGCTGAAAAGCTTCACAACTCTGTTTCTCCTTGGCTTTGCCATTCAGCAAACAAAATGAGACTTACTACACAGATGTGAGTACTTAAACCACGGATAGAATCCACAAAAACAGCTCGCTTCCTTGGTGGGAAGGCATGCCAAAGCTTGGGAGTCTCTGATTTTCATTTTTATAACTTTCCAGACCTTACTTGTAACCTTTTGGCTGGATTTAATCTAACAAACACTGGAGCCTTTTGAATGCTTTGAGCATGCGACTCTCCCTTGCCTCTCCAACAATAACACAGAGCATTCCCAAAAATGAAAGGAATTGTGCTGTATTTGCTCTGTCCAGGGCTGCTTTCTGCCAGCCTTTAGTGGTGGTTCTGGGTCTCTCTGCAGTAGGAGTGAGCCCAGGCTCACAGATCCTTTGGGGTTCCGCACAGGAGCTCCCACACCAGTGGGTTTTAGTGGGATTTTCCATGGTAGAAAATCAGCTGCTGTAGGGTAGGAGGTCACTGGCACTGGGAACAGCAACAGGAACATCCCTGGTGAGTCATAATGAACCAAGGCTTTGTACTGTAACTCAATGAGGAAAAACATTCTCTAAAAAATTTAACATAAATATAAATAAGTAAAAAGGGAAATAGATTTAAAATAAAATAACTTAAGAAAAGAAAGATAATTTTGAAAGAAAGATAATTAACGAGAAGCTTCCATGGCAGTGGTGTAGCTTTGTCAGACTCCTCACTTCAGGTGGATATTCACATAGCTAAAGGTGACTTTTTTCTTCATATGGAGCAAATTCATTTTAGCAACTCAGGGGCAACCTGGAGAAAAGTAGCTTTTTTCAGTATAAACTTACTGTCACTTTGAACAGTTTATTCATGCTGTTCTGAAGTAATTTTACCTTTAAGGAACTCCATAGCAAATAATCCTGAATTTTCTGAAGTGAAGGCTTGGACCACATGAATCTTTTAGTCTAAGTTTTAATGTTTATCAGCTGAATTAATTTTGGTAAATGAGACCTTTCAGAGTTTTGTATTCATTTTTCCCCCCAGATTCTCTCTAAAATGCAGTGGAGTCTCTGAACTCTGGGACATTTTGTGAAGCATGCCAGTGATAAACTTGTCCTACATGCACAGAGCATTTTCTAATGCACAGATTTGCTGAAAGCTGCTTTTCCCCTTGTCTGTGAGGAGAAGGAACTTGTAAACTCTGACTCAGTAGGTTAAAAGTAGTCAGAAGATGCACAGCTGATACAAAGATAAGCTGGGTATTTATTTATTATCTTAAAAAAAAAAAATTCATCTAAAAGCTAGAGTAGATAAAGAGTTGTCAAACTCTTTCATCTCTTTGCACAGTATTTTAAAATGCAGATAGCCTACTTCAAAGTCGAGTTCGTCTGCCTTCTTGGTCAAGGGCAGATTTTCAGCAGAAATTGTCTCCAGAAATCATTCAAGTCCTTGTGAAACTTGTGGTGTGCTTTTGGACATAGAGAAACAGAATTCTAGAATGGTTTGAGTTGGAAGGAACCTTAAAGCTCATCTCATTCCAACCCCCTGCCATGGGCAGGGACACCTTCCACTGTCCCAGATTCATCCAAGCCCTGTCCAACCTGGCCTTGGACACTTCCAGGGATCCAGAGGCAGCCACAGCTGCTCTGAGCACCTGTGCCAGGGCCTGCCCACCGTCACAGGGAACAATTCCTTCCCAATATCCCATCCATCTCTGCCCTCTGGCAGTGGGAAGCCATTCCCTCTTATCCTGTCACTCCCTTGTCCCTCTCCAGCATTCCCCAAAGCCTTCTCCTCTCCAGGTGAGCACCCCTAGCTCTCCCAGCCTGGCTCCAGAGCAGAGGGGCTCCAGCATCTCCGTGGCCTCCTCTGGACTGGCTGCAGCAGCCCCAGCTCCTTCCTGTGCTGGGAGCCCTGAGCTGGAGGCAGCTCTGCAGGTGAGATCTCACCTGGGGGGCAGAGGGGCAAATCCCCCCCTCCCCTGCTGCCCAGGCTGGGGGATCAGCCCAGCACAGGGGGGTTCTGGGCCAGGACCTGTCCAGAAAGGGCTGGGGAAAAGTGAGTTACAAATCTCAGAGGAAAAAAGGCCAATTGCAACTTCAGGGATTTATCCTATGGATAGCTTTTAGTTACAGCATGTGTATGACCCGCCTGGGTGTCAGAGGGCAGGTAACCCATCTCCTCTGAACTTCCCAACAATGTGGGACAGCACAGCTGCCCCCACTGAGGCAGTGTGTCTCCAAGTGACACAGAGAGAGCTGTGGGCCCCTCTAGGGGGACATGGTAAAGGTGCTGCAAAGCCAGAGCCCCTCTGCTCTGGAGTCACACTGGAAAAGCTGAAAGTGTTTACCTGGAGGAGAGAAGGCTCCAGGGAGACCTTAGAGCCCCTTCCAGTGCCTAAAGGGGCTCCAGGAGAGCTGGAGAGGGACTGGGGACAAGGGATGGAGGGACAGGACACAGAGAATGGCTCCCACTGCCAGACATTAGGGTTAGATGAGATATTGGGAAAGAATTGTTCCCTGGGAGGGTGGGGAGGCCCTGGCATAGATTTCCCAGAGAAGCTGTGGCTGCCCCTGGATCCCTGGAAGTGTCCAAGGCTGGGCTGGACAGGGCTTGGATGAACCTGGGATAGTGGAGGGTGTCCCCGTCTCTATGGCAGGGATGGGAATGAGATGAGATTTTTAGGTGCCTTGCAGGCCAAAGTGTTCTGAGTCTGTGACACACAGGCACTTCCCACCCTGCACTTTGTTTTTGACAGTATGGGAAGCAAAGGGCAGTAGGGAACCTGTGTCCATGTCCCATCCTCCATCAGGATGCTCCTTCCCCATGTCGGCTCTTCTGTTGTCTACCCTTGGCTGTTGTCTCCAAATAAGCTGTTTTGAAAAGTGAAGTACTACTTAGAGGCTTTGAGAAGTGGTTTGATTCACTGCCGGTTTTGGGAAGATGAGCTAGAGAGAGCTCCTGGATCTTCACTGGACGCAGCTGTTCTGGGCGCTTTGAAGTCTGCCTGGTTTGGAAACAGCGCCTTAGAACAAATTCGCGCCTACTCTTGTCTCAAGTCTTTCCTCATTTGAATTGCAAAAGCTTCCAAGGAGGAAGAAATGCAGGTCCCAGACTCCAGCAGGGAGGTGATGGTTTGATGATGAGGGAAAATGCAGCTCTAGGGCACCTTCTGCAGCTGAAAAGTGAGATTGTCCTGAGACACACAACAGGTTAAACCCTCTGCTCAGCTCCCATTCTCCTCCTGAAAAATGAATCATATTAACAACATAAATGAAGCAAATACATAAGTACATGTTAACAAATAATTTTAAATAGTTGAATGAATGAAAATTACGTTTGGAATTAATAAATAATTAAATAATAGTACTTTTTATTACTTATGAGACCTTTGCTTGTCTAAGTCGTCGAGATCCTGGATAAAGCCTGGGAATGTAAAGCTCAGCCAAGTCAGGTCTTGGCAAAAGTGAGAAGACACTAAACCTGAAAATCAAAGCTCCTTAAAATTCATCTTTCCCTATATTCCTCTGTGCTGGAAGCAGTGGGTTCCCTGTGGAAAGCCCTTCTCTGTCTGCTGCTGAAGCTCTGCTCTCATGCAGTGGTTCCCATTCCCTGCAGGAGCAGTCTCAGTGACTAATGCAGCTGAGCTTGGGCTCTGGGTTGTGCCAAGCTAAACCCAGCAGAGTATTTATAGTGCACTTAATAAAGGTGGGGGCTTTGCTTTCAGTTCCTCACTCCGCTCCTCAGCTGTTGAATGAAAACCTGCCCACGCCATGCTCTCCTGTCTCTGCCTTGGGAAGGGAATAACTGGAGCTCAGCTGCCATCAGGAGTGGAGCATATGTGCCAGTGCTGAGACACTGAGCTGTGCTCCAGCACTGCCCTGTCCCCTTGGCTGTCCTACCCCCTTGTGCACAGAAGGTAAACTTGCACTGCCAGAAGCACCAAAAAGATACTTTCCAAGCATGGCAAAGCATCCAGGAAGCTTTAAATCAGTTTTGTTACAGTGTTTGAGTAAATGGAAATGGATTTGGGGTTAACATGCATTCTCATCTGGGATTTCTCTCTGTTGCTGCCAGGTAGTGGAACTGACTCCTCAGGAATAACTTGCAGTAAGAAACAGAACTTCAGTGCTGACAGAAATCAGCATTTTTAAGAACCCCTGGCACAGACAGGGCTCTGCTTTTCCAGCCTGTCCCTCCTCAGTGCTCTAGAAACTTGGTTACGCTCCAGTTGTGGTGGAAATGTACTTCCCAAAATACCTTTCAAGGTTCTTCTTAAGGTTCTTAAGGTTCAGGGAACTTCTGACATGATTGGTGCTACAAGGCAGGTGAGATAGATGAGGTGGTGAAGGATGTGGTGCTGGTGTCACTGTGAGGAGGGACCTGTCCCAGTCTGGATGCTCAGAAACACTTAGGGGGGCTTGGGCAGCACAGGTGAGGTTTGCAGATGGTGTGCACCAACCATCATACATCAAACCAGAGCTCTGTGTTCTGAGCCCAGTGCCCTCAGCCTGCTCCAGAGGCCTCCGTCACCTGCAGGACACCCAGCAGTTGGAGAACCCTGCCAGACTCACGTGCCTTGTAGTTAGACCTGTAAAAGGTTTTCTGGGATGAAAAGCTCTAAAGTGGGACCTCTCCAGCGCCACAGGAAGGCTCTGCAGCTCCCAATCCATTTTCTTTGAACCCTTATATACGTTATGATGGAAAAAGACCTACTCCCCATAGGGATTTATTGGGCCAGGAATAAAGGCACCAGAGTCAGCCTTGGTTGTGGGGTGTTGTATCTGCTCTTAGAGGCCTTCACCAGTCTGATGCTGGACTCCGTTGGGAAACTGTTGGGAAGGGCTGGTTTTAGGGAGTTCAAGTGATCTTCAGGAACCTGCAGGAGGAGGGAAATTTGTGTGTGCCCCACAGAAGAAAACCTGTGTCACCTGGTACGGTATGTCCTCCTGGTGGGGTGTGGAAGGAGGAAAAAATCCTCCTGGGAATGCAGTGGCCTCCACAGTTCAGCTTTCCAGATGTGTCACAGTGGATATAGGAAGGAGAGTTGCATCTTTTACATCCCATTTGTTGGACCAGGAGAATATTCTCCGTTAGCAAATGAGTTGCAATATCTTCTACAGCTTTGATTATAGGACAATAACTTCCCAAATTAGGAGTTTTCCCTACCAGCTAATTACACCCTAATGGTCTCATTTATCCTGGAGGAAACTGTTCCAGCTCGCTGCAGGTGCACATGGATTCTCTCTCCTGATGTAAACCCCTCTCTGAAACCTTGCTGCTGGGAGTGGAAACAGATTTTTGGGAGCGTGGGGATTTCTTTATTGGCTGTCTGGAGGGATTGCCACTGTCCATCCCACAGCATCCAGGATGTGTCTGGGAGCATCTGCTGCTCCAAGGGTTTTTGGTCTCTTGAGCTGTGTTTCCACCCCAATGCTAGGACAGAGCCCTTGGGAGTGGCTTCATGCTCCCACTGGGATTTTTACAGTTACAGTCCCATTTCCTGGTATTAATTTGGGGATAGCAATGAGGCAGAAGCGTTTTGAGTGGCAGGTGTGAGTTTGGGATGCAGCTCATGGACCCTGTGCTGACAGAAGCCCAGGATTGTAGAGAATGACCCAGTAGTTAAGTGTGTGTTTATTCAGCAGCACTTCCTTGGAGATGCTTTTATATCAGGAGGAGTTGGGGTTGGGTTTGTTTTTGTTTTATCAAGATGAATTTAAAATTTCCCCATCAGGGCGTTGTTATAACCCATAAACTCTCCCAGAAATGTATATAGTAGTAAGAAAAATCAGGCAAGAAAGCTGATGGGGATTAATATTTTCTGAAAGTTGGTGCATTCACTGGGAAAGTTTTTCGGCTCTGATGCCGTTATCCTTCTCTCCCTGTTTCTTAATTTCCAGGAAGCGTGACGTCATGCAGAACATTATGCAAATCTTGGAGTCGGTCCAGTTGAAGTGGGAGCTGTTTCAGAGCTGGACGGACTTCTCCAGGCTCCACCTTTCTAACAAACTGGCCATTTTCGGCATTGGGTACAACACCCGCTGGAAGGAGGATATCCGTTACCACTACGCAGAGATCAGCTCCCAGGTGCCCCTCGGCAAGCGCCTCCGGGAATATTTCAACTCGGAAAAACCGGAGGGTCGGGTGATCATGACCCGAGTACAGAAAATGAACTGGAAAAATGTTTATTACAAATTCCTTGAGATCACCATCAGCGAAGCCAGATGCTTGGAGCTGCACATGGAGATCGACTGGATTCCCATCGCTCACTCCAAACCCACTGGAGGGAACGTGGTGCAGTATTTATTACCAGGAGGGATCCCAAAAAGCCCTGGCCTGTACGCCATTGGATACGAGGAGTGCCACGAGAAGCTCCCCTCCCCTCTGGCCGAGCACCGGGCACCCGACCCTGGCAATGAGACTCCAGGGGAACTCGAGGTTCCCTCGCCACAGGCCTCCCTTCGGGTGGATATGGAATCTGCCCGGATTATCTACTGTTACCTCGGCATCGCCGAGGTCCGGACTCTCCAGCAGTGCCTGTTTTTACACTTCCAGGCAAACACCAAAACCTTCAGCAAAGATTGGGTCGGGATCAACGCCTTTTTATCTCAGAACTGCGTCGTAGAGCCCGGTGTCTCACCCAAATCCATCTACATCAAATTTGTGGAAGTGGAGAGGGATTTTCTGTCTGCTGGCTCTTTGGTAGAGTGCCTGGAAAAAGCCATCGGGTACCCCTTAAAATTTAACAACTGAGTCTCGTCCTTCATAAGGATCAGGGCTTTCCGCCCCATTTTCCATCTCACTCGGATCCTGTCCGTTCACATCCGGGCCCTCGGGACGTTTCCGCCTGGGAGCGCGTTCGGGCCGTGCGGAGGCTGGCGGGCGCTCCCCGGCGCCGGGCCCGGCTCCGGCCGTTCCCCCCGGAGCGGCGTGGCCAGGAGGAGCGCCCGGCCCACGGGACGACTGTCGGTACATTCCACATGGGACAAGCTCGTACACACGGCGTTTTCATACCGAAACTGAGGGTTTGGTCTTTCCTTTATTCCACGGTGTCTCATTTGGATGCATCCGTCTCTAAGTGTTACTCTGGATCTGACTCAATAAGCAATAGATAACGGCGAGGGAAACCCCAACTCCCGGCCCGGGGACTGTTTTTCAAAGCCACCCTTAGATATCTTGTATATAATTTAGAACTTCACTTTTTTCACCATCGAGTGTTCTCCTCTCTCCAAACAGTGTTGCCTGCAAAGACTTTGGGTTCCGTGATGTATTCCACATCCTTAGTAGCATTGCCATATCTGCTTTTATTTTATTTTATTTTATTTTTTTTAACATTAAAATAATTCCAGGCTTTTTTATTTTTTGTTTATTTTTTTCTCATTAATTTTCCCCTACTTTTCTCTTTTCTGTCTTTTTTAATAGTTATTTTTTCTCTTATTTCTCTCATTTTTCTCTTCTTTTTTCTTTTTTCTCTATTCCTCTTTTTTCTTTTTTTAAATCTTTTTATCTTTTCTTTTTTGTTTGTTTTTTTAACTTTCTTTATCATTTTCCTTTGTTTCTTTTTTTATTTGATTATTTTAATTTTTTTTTTATTATTTCTATTTTCACTTTTTACCCTTTTTTTGTCTTTTCTCCTTCTCCTTTCAGTTTCCTTGGTTTTTTTTTTAATTTTTTTTCTTCCAATCGAGTTCCACGAGTTCCAAAACTCTCTGTGAGAATAACCTGGCAGCTGGGAAAAAACGATGATAATTTTTATTTGTTTTGTTGTCGACCCATTGCTTATGGATACAATCAAAGCTGTGAGAAGGGGAAGGTGGGGAG
>VWZV01016427.1:444168-457991 GCA_013397155.1 Irena cyanogastra | reverse complement strand
CCGGCACCTGCTGCGGCGGCGGCTCCGGCCATGGGCGCGCTGCGACGGGCGGCGCTGGCGCTGGCGGCGCTGCTGGGTGAGCCCCGGGGACCCGGGGGGCTCCGGGGGGACGGCGCGGGGCAGCGGGCGGGAGCCGGGAGTACCGGGAGGGCACCCGACGAGATGCGGGCGGACCGCAGGATACCGGGCAGGACGCGGGAGAGCTTTGGGGATGCACCGGGCAAGGTCCGGCGGTGCTGGCGGCTGCGCCCGGCGAGGCGCGGGGGGATCGGGGGAACCGCTCAGGACGCGGGGTACGGGGCAGGACGCGGTGGTACCGGGGGTGCGCCCCGCGGGACTCGGGAAAAGCGGGATGAAGCGGGCAGGACGAGCGAGAGATTTTGGGAGGGCATCGGGCAGGACCCGGAGATACCGAGGGAGTCACCGGGCAGGGTGTGGGAGCCCGGAGGCACCGGGCAAGACGCCCGGGAGCCCGGCACCGCCAGGCAGGACCCTGGGAAGCTTTAGGGTGGCACCGGGCAGGACCATAGGGTACCGGGGATGGCCCACCTGTCTCTGTGCCCCCAGTCCCTTACCCCAGCAGGCAGGTTGGTGGAGGGGAAGGGGAGGGCAATCCACCCCCTCCCCTTTTAGGAGTGCCCGGAGGGGAGAAAATCTGAGTCTTCCCGGGAAAAGCCATTTGTACCTGGGAGCTGCCTAACAGCCACGTCTAGCACCCCCAAACCCGAAGCAGCCCCCTATGGGGACACACAGGGATTCTGATGTGAGAGTCCATAGTTCACCTCCCTGCGTGGCACTGGGCAGGAAAAAATCCATTTGTTTTCCCTTGTTTACTGGTGCTGCACAGCCATCCCAGCTGCTTTTGAGGTAAGGGGTCTCAAACCTTCTCTGCCCATGGGTTTTTCCCTTCTTCCACCCCTGATTTCCCACCCTATTTGAGTTTTTTTGGAACTGCCACGATTGCTTCAAAAGGAAACATCCTTTGGCGTTCTCAGCGAAGGAGAGGCCTTTGGAGAAAGGAAACGGCCCCAAAAACAATGGCAGCAGCATTTCCTTCCAGCAGAACACTGGGTGGGGGTCCTGGAGCCGCCACTTGTTCCTCCTTGAAGGTTTTCTTCCTTGATAAAAGTTAATTAAAGCATGTTTGTATGAGGCGCGGGGGTCACTCAGCCCTTAAATCCCACCAGGGCACTCCTCTGCCGCATCCCGATGGTGGTTTTAGCATGGAATCCTGATGGATTCCCACAAAAAAAGTCACGCTTGAGCCCTGGGATGTGGCCTCATGGGCACTGACAGCTCAAAAATGCAGCAAAAAGACTCTTTTGAACCCCAAATGTGTTCAAAATCAAAAAGATTGCAGGGATTTTTCCTTTAGTTTTGTTTTCAAGCAATCCTTCCTCGTCTCGTGGGATCCTCATGGGATTGTGATGGGGAAAAGCAAAATGAGAGATGCTTGCCATCCCCATTTTCTTCCTAGTCCCTATCCCATCCCATCCCCAACCCCTTCCTCAACCCCATCCCAATCTCATCCCCTGCCCATCCCATCTCCATCCCATCCCATCTCCGCCTCTCCCTCCCCCACCAGGGGTGAAGCACGTTTCCATCTATAGCAAAGTCACATATGATTATTGCATTATTTAATTTTTTTTCCCCAAATTTGGTCTCTCTGGAGGATAGGGCACTTTCTGCCCCCCCGCCCCCGGGGTCGTGAGAAATGCCGCTGTGGATTTTCCCAACGGACACTGCTCCACAGCCCGGCATCTCCTATCTGCCCGTTTATAAATAGTCAAAGTTAAGGGAAGAAAAGCAAAAAACTCCCCAAAAATAATTTTAAAAAAGGGAAGGCGACTGGCTGCGTTGCAGTGCTGAGATGCTCCTTGACCTTTTTCCGAGCTTTTTCAAGGGTCCCTTTTCCGGCCAGATTCCCGCTGTGTATTTTAAATCCCAAGCTTGGTCTTTTGGGATTTAATTTGGGTCTGGGTTTCACATGACTCCAGCGCCTTAATCCTATCAACTGGGGTCATCAAACCCCAACCGCCCCCGGGATTTAATTCCCCATGCAGTTAATGGTTTAGAGACTCGGGGAGGGGGCTGGAGGGGGAGTTTGCTTTTTTGGGGGTTCAGGGCGTGCCAGAGCTAGGAAACAGCTTTTCTTGTGGGGTGAAATGATGCAATTTTAGATGAGGATAGGGTGATTGATATCGGCACAGGGATTAATGTTGTGATTGCAGGGATTTAAAGGTGATTTTTTTTTCCATAGGGAATAAATTCAAAGGGAAATTTAAAGCAATTTTTGATTTTTTTTGTCACGGGAAAATGTAAAGTAATTTAGAATGCTAAATTGTAAGATATTTATTCCATAGGGGAAAAAAATTACAGCTATTTTTAAAGATAAATTTAAGTCTATTCTGTTTTTCCATATGCAAAAAAATCCCAGCAGATGGGCTGGGGCGGGGGGAAAACACCCGGGCAGGTGTTTAGCTCAGGGCAGCTGGATAAAAACCCAGGTTTTGAGCCCAAAGAGCAGGCGGGAGGGGCTGAGGGCCCCCGGCCCCCCTGGATGTGTATGAGCACCGCGAGCGGCTTAATTTTTTCGATCTGGTTAAAGCATTAGAGGATTTGGAGCGTCGAGGTGGCCAAAGCCAGAGCTGTGCCAGGGGGTTCGGTCCCATGCCTGCAGCTCCAACCCCAGCTCCACCAGCCTTTTTTTAGGGTCACATCTGTCTGAGATGAGGAATTTGGGTGAATTCTGCAAGAAAAAGGGGATTTTGGGGAGCGAGCAGCCTTCAGACCCGGATCCATCTCTTTCTCCCCGATAACTGGAGGGGAGATGATGGAGCTGGGATCTCCTGTTGCCACAGGAATTTTAGGGATGACAGAGCAAAGCTGCAGCCCCAGAGCACAATTAACATAATTAATGTGCTCATCACTAGGTTTCAGAGTTAACGCACCCCGGGAGCAGCTTTGAGGCACACAGGGCTGTTTTAATGCCTTGGGGTGCCACAGGAAACCTCTGGCTGCTGCCAGAACATCTTTTCCCTCTCTGGAGCCTGGATTTCCCCAGGAATCCCCAGCACCCTTTGGCCCAGCACCTTTTAGTGCCCAAAAAACCATGCTGATGAAGGAGGTGGAACGAAACACCTGGATTTTCCCAGCTGTTGGGGGTGCACAGGGGTGTAGAAGCTGTGGAGTCGTTTATCAATGCCATCTGCATCATTATTGAACTATATGATTAATAATATTTTATTATCATTATTACACTTATCACTCTTTTGTTACTATTATCATTATAATCACTGTTATAATTGTTATTGTAACATTATAACTGTTACAATTATTTTTTAATTACGATTATAAGTCTTCAACAAGGTCTGTTACCTGTCATCTCTAATATTTCTGATAGAAATTACAATACAATTATTGAATATAATCTATTTTCTTCTGGATTATCCCAATTTAACACACTTTTATAATGATGGAGGATCTGGGCTGAAACCACCTGGATTTTCCCAGTTGTTGGGAATGCAGGGAGGTTTAGGGGCTGTGCCATCTGCATAATTAATGAACTGTATAATTTTGATCATTATTAGTATTATAATCATTATGACTCTTATCATTATTGTATTGGAATCATTGTTATAATTATTATAATCACTATTACCATTATTATTATTAATATCACTTTTATCATTATTATTCCCACTTTTATAATTATTATACTCACTTTGATCATTACTCTCATTATTCTTAGCACTATTATCACTCTCACATCCCCACTATTATCCCTATTCTTACAAAAATATACCTATATTTATAACTGTTACAAATTATATGTTCTCAATGATCTGTTTTGTTCTGGAAATTCCAATTTAATGAGTTGCCATCCCATATTTCTTTCCACTTTCTCTAAATTTAATAGAATTATCTGTATAATTACATATAATACACTATAATTACTATTATTTTTCCATACTGTCTATTTGGTCTGATACCACAGCTTTCTATAATTAATAAATAATATTATCAATGATTTGGGACCTGCAGGCATCTCCAGCATCTCCCCCCCCCCAAACCCTCCAGGATTTAAAGGTTTATGTTCTTAGCCCGGGTGAGCTATTTTTACGCATCCTCACCAGACTGGGCCTTATTTCTCCCAGTTTTTCACCAGAGAAAGGAAATTTAATTATTTTTTTTTAATTCCTGAGAAGACTTATCAGCCAGAGCAGAGTTTCCTGCCTGGAGCTGGAAGGCTCCGTCCGGAAATGGCACCAATGCCTTGCCAGGAGGGGGATGAACGGATGCAGGAGGAGGCTAAAAATACCCCCCAGCGCCTTGTTTTCCTCTTCCCACCCTGGAAAAATCCAATTAAATCCTCTGAGCTCTTAGGGAAAAGTGCGAGGTTATTGAAAGCTCCCGAAATCCTTCAAACTTGGGGTTTTTTCCCCCCAAACTGAGGATTTGGGCTGACAGGGTGGCATCATCCTTTCCCCCCTGCATCCCGATGTGAAGCATCCCTGGGGCGCTGGCGGGAGCAGGGCCAGCCGGGCTCAGGAATCGATGGGTGGATGCAGGGATGGAGCCACTGGGATGCAGGGCCTCTGATGTTCCCCTGGGGAAAACAAACCAAGCCCAGCACAAACCCAGCGTTGCCTGAGCCGATTAATTTTCTGGCTGAGCCTTACGGGCAAAGCTGGGCAATGATCTTCCCCCAGGAGCTGAGCATCCCTCTCTGGTCCTGGTACCGCTCTTACCCCATCACCTCCTCCCAGTGGGGCCTGGGGGATGCTGGGATGCAGGGGATGCAGTGACAGGGGATTGGGATGGGATATTTGGGGTCAAATGAGATGGGGCACCACAGAAAGCCACTCATGGGTTATCTCAATTTAGTGCTGGCAGCACAAAAATGGGGGATACTAGGACGCTGGGAAAGGCTCGTGGGGTGTGTGTGGGGGAGCCCTACAAATAAATCCCGTGGGATCTGGTGCAGCATCATGGGAGGCTGGGAGTACCCCAATACTGAGCTAAGGGGGGTGTCTGCCTGCTGGAGGCAGCCGTCCCCTGGGAGGGGTGACTTGGGCCTTAGGAATTCCCAAGCTGAGCGGGGGCGGAAGCTGGGATAGGAGGGAGCAGCCACGTCCTGCATCCTCCGGAGCAGCGGAAAGCCCTTCCTGTGGCAGGGAAGGAGGCAAAATGTTCTCTTGGCCCAGCTTCCTGGTGATAACCTGGGATTGTTGTTTTTGTCTTGGGAATGGGGTTTTTTCTCACGGTCAGCGAGGTTTTGTGGAGAAGTAGCACCTGGGGTTGAGTCATTTCCCAACTTCTTCCCTCTCCCACGGGCAGGTGTCTCCTTGGCTGTGCTGGAGGTGCATGTGGGGACGAGCCTGGTGTTCTCCGTGGAGGGGCAGCAGGCGGTGCTGCCTGCCTGGTACACCAGCCACTCCCAGAACAAGCCCTACATCACCTGGATGCTGAACAAGAATCCTGGTCCCTTCCAGGTGAGAAGGGGGCAGGGGCTGCAGGACTGGAAATGGAGGGGGCCAAGATGGGACGTGACCATGGAGGGGGTGCTGGTGGTGCCCATGATGAGGGGAAGATTATGGTGCCCACCATGGGGTAGTGGCACAGTGCCTGTGGTGGAAGGATGCCCATGATGATGAGGTGGCCATGATGGAAGGAAGCTCATGGTGCCCACCATGTGATGCTCACAATGGGATGATGCTCATGATGCCCATGCAGGGAAGATGCCACAATGGGTAAGTGCCCACGAGGTGGGGAACCTCATGGTGGCCCACAATGGGTAAGTGTCCATGGCAAGGACATGGCGCCCATGATGGGGGATGCCCACAAAGGGGAGATGCTCATGGTGGGGACATGCCCATGGGGAGATGTATGTGGTTCTCACAGTGGGGGCATGCTTGTGGTGCCCATGGTGGAGAGTTGGCCCATGATGGGTGAAGTTCATGGCGCCCACCATGGGGAGGTGACCACCATGGGGGACATGCTCATGTTGCTCATGATGGGGCCGTACTCATGGTGCCATTCCCATACCCATGGGGAACTGCTTGTAGTGCCCGTGATGGGGTGGTGTCCACGATGGCAGAATTTCATGGTGCCCACCATGGGGGAGTGCCCTTGCTGGGGGGTGCTCACAGTGATGTGTAGATGCCCACGGTGAGGTCATGCCCACAGTGCCTACAGTAGGGAGGTGTTTGTGGTGCCCATAGCAGGGAGAGACACAAGATGGGGAGAAATCCAAGATGGGGAGATCCTGTATGGGGAGGTGTTTGTGGTGTCCATGGTGGGAAATGCTTACAGTGGGGAGATGATTGTGGTCATCATGATCAGGAGGTGCCTGTGGGGGGGAGGTGCTCATTGTGCCCATGAGAGAAGATGCCCACACTGGGGTCATGCCCAGGGTGCCTGCAATAGGGAGGTGCTTGTCGTGCTCATGATGGGGAGATACCCATGGTGGGGAGATGTCTTTGGAAAATGCCCATGGTGCCTTCAATGCGAAAATGTCCGCAATGGGGGCACCACTTGTAGTGCTCCTGATGGGGAGATGCTCATGATGGGACAGTTGCTCAAGTGCCCATGCCAGGGGTATTTGTGCCTGTGGTGGAGAGCTGCCTGCAGTTCCCATATCTAGGATGCTCAGGGGAGGTAAGGCTGGAGGGAGCTTATGCAGCAACCACTGCTCTACAAAATTTGGGATCTGGGGGGCTTTCCTCTCCAGGAGCATGATCTAGAACTGAAAGCATGTGGTTTTTTCCCTGTGCAGATCCTGTCATACATAGGTGGGGTGGTGAAGGTGGAGGAGACAGATCTGAAGCCCCGCGTGGGGTTCTTGTACCCCATCTCCACCCACAACATCTCAGTGTTCATCAACGCCACCCGGGAACAAGACTCGGGTCAGTACATGTGCACCGTCAACGTGGTGGATGACACCATCAGGTTGGACAAGAATGTTGGCCTCATCAACCTCACTGTCCTGGGTAAGGCTCTGCCAGTCACCCCGGCTCCCTTGGAGCTCCCCGTGGTGTCCCTCAGGACTAATGTCCGTGCCCACAGTGCCGCCGGCCACCCCCACCTGCCAACTGCACGGCACCGCCATCGTGGGGGCCAACGTGACCTTGAGCTGCTCCTCCAAGAAGGGGAAACCCTCACCCATGTACCAGTGGCAGCGCGAGCCGCCCACCCTGCAGGTCTTCTTTCCCCCTGCCCAGGGTAAGGTGGCACCGGTGTGGGGCTGGGGAGTGGGGTGGGTGTTTGGGTTAGAATATCCTGAGAAAATTCAGCTGAGGGATTCTTTGGCTTCATCCCCTTAACCACTTCCTGCACGAGGAGCTGGAGGGTGTAGGAGTGGCTGTGAGGCAGCACCCAAATTTCTCACCTGCAGACCGGGCCAGGGGCACCCTCAAGCTGACCAACCTCTCCCTGGAAATGTCGGGGGTCTACGTCTGCAGGGCTGAAAACCAAGCAGGTTCTAAGAACTGCAGCATTGTCCTGGAGGTACACTCAAGTGAGTACGTGTCCACAGGGTCGGGGAGGGGGACACAGTCCCCATGAGGTCCCCGTGGGAATAAGGCAATAAGGAAATCTCTGTCTCTCTCTGGCAGCAAGCACCAAAGCAGTCATTGCCGGCGCCGTGCTGGGCTCCCTGGGTGCCCTTGCCACCATCATCTTCTTTGCCCAGAAAGTTGTTGGCTACAGGAGGAAAAAACGTGACAGCCAGGAGGAGGGACCCAATGAGATCAAGTGAGGCACTCTTCCTGTGGAGGGGGTTCAAATCACTGTTAGGTTTCAGGGTTAATGGGTGAGGAGGGTGTTTCCATCTCTGACCCGTCATTTCTCAGGTTCAGAGTTAATAGTGGGGAAGAGTTCTTGATCTCTGGCCAGTCATCAATATGTTCCAGAGGTAACAATCAGGACAGAAGTTTCCACCTCTGGCCAGTTGTCATGAGATTTCAGAGTTAACGAGGGCATTTTCCACCTCTGTTTCCCCCTTTCCCTTTTGTCCCTCTGTTTGGGGGTCCAGGATGTCTGCACAACCTCACTGCTCAGGGAGAGTGTGCTGGGGTGGGGGATGGAAGGGCTCCCAGAGCCAGTCTGTCTGACGCTCTCCCCTCATGGCAGGGAGGATGCCGTGGCACCCAAAACCCCGTCATGGGCGAGGAGGCCAGCTTCAGACACCATGTCCAAAACCAGCACCCTGTCCTCCATCGCCGGCGCCCGGCACGCCTACGGAGCCAGAGCCCCCTCCGACACCGCCTCCATCCTCACCACCACCGGCAGCTACCGGGGACCCCCGCCCCGGGCAGGGCCACGGCCCCCCAACCTCTCAGCCCCCGCCGTTAACGGGACCCTCCGGCGCCACCAGGACGCAGCCGCCGCTCCCGTGGGGTCCTTGCCCCCCTCCAGCCTGGCACGAGCAGGTGCCGTTCCTGTCATGGTGCCCGCGCAGAGCCGAGCTGGCTCCTTGGTGTGAGCACCCCCCAAAAAACAGGGGTGCCCATAGCCAGCCCACCCCACTCCCTGTCTCCTGGGGTGGTTTTTGTCCCTTTTTGGGTTTCCTTTTCTTTTTAACAGATGCCTCGAGCAGCTGGACTCATCGTGGGTGTGTTTAATGGGTGTAGGGGCTCTCTGGGTTTGGAGCAACCAAGTCTCCCCATAAATATCACCCCCCAAGCCAGCCCCAGCCCTGCCCCGGGGGGGTCCCCTTCTTATTATTTTTTTTTTTCTATATCTATATATCAGGTGAAATGAGGGATTTTTCATAAAAGAGCATTAAAAGGGGGGAGGGGTGATGGACACGCACACACACACATACACACACACACACACACACACTTTTTTTAGGGGTTTTCTGAATAAAAGTTGCTGCTCTGCCCAGCACCGGTGCTTTGGGTGAGTTTGTGCAGATTTCGAGCCGGGGGGATGTCGCACAACCTTCTGGGTGATGTCACAGTGCACCAGCCAAGGTCCTCAGGGCGAGGTGACGTCATGACGCACAGGTTGTCACACCCCGTGGCCGTGATGTCACTCCCTGTGTAAGGAGGTGTGATGCCACAATGAGTGTGTGACATCACAGCATCTGACTGATGCCTGTGTGATGCCATACAGGCATGTCATGTGTCTGTCAGGGATGTCATGTGTGCCTGCATGATGTCACATTTACTATCACACAGCAGTGACGTGACACATCCCTGTATGATGTCACACCCACAGTCATGCCTAGTAGTGATGTCACACACAGTGGAATGATGTCACTCCAGCCATCACACACACCTGTATGGTGTCACACATCCAGCAGTGATGTCATGCACACCTGTATGGTGTCACACACCCAGCATTGATGTCACACACACCTGTATGGTGTCACACATCCAGCAGTGATGTCACACACACCTGTATGGTGTCACACATCCAGCAGTGATGTCACACACACCTGTACGGTGTCACATCCAGCAGTGATGTCACACACACCTGTATGGTGTCACACATCCAGCAGTGACGTCACACACACCTGTATGGTGTCACAGCAGCTGTCACTTGTCCAGTAGTGACATCACCATCCATCTCATGCCAGCACCTCACAGGTCGTCTCCCACCCACGAGTGATGTCACGCCACACCCTGAACACCAGCGTGATGTCACGCCAGCTGTCACACGCTCGGCAGTGATGTCACACGTGCCTGCACAGTGTCACACATACACATGGGAGATCACTGCTGGGCACCACCTGTCCCACAGCCCTCCCACCCCTGCCCGCTGTGACCTCACCGCTCTGCCGGTGACATCAAGAGGCGCCGNCCTGCACCCTGCACTCTGCACCCTGCCTGTACCCTGCACCCTGAGCCTTGCCTGCACCCTGCACTCTGCACCCTGCCTGTACCCTGCACCCTGCACTCTGCCTGTACCCTGCACCCTGCACCCTGAGCCTTGCCTGCACCCTGCACTCTGCACCCTGCCTGTACCCTGCACCCTGAGCCTTGCCTGCACCCTGCACTCTGCACCCTGCCTGTACCCTGCACCCTGAGCCTTGCCTGCACCGTGCCCTGCCTGCACCTTTAGTCCTCTCTGCACCCTATGCCTGCCTGCACCCTCCACCCTGTGCCCTGCCTGTACCCTGTGCCCTGTCTGCACCTTTAGTGCTCTCCGTACCCTGTGCTCTGTCTGCAACCTGCACCCTTCACCCTGCCTGTACCCTGCACCCTGTGCCCTGACTGCACCCTGCCCCGCCCTGTCTGTACCTTGTCTGCATTCTGTGCCCTGCACCTGCGCCCTGCCCACACCCTGCACCCTGCCTGCACCCTGCTCTCATGCTGCTCCTGCAGCCTGCACCCTCTCCATGCCCTCCCCCTGCCCACACCCTGCCCATGCTCTACTTGCAGTCCACCCACATGCTGCCTGCACCCTTCTCCTGCCTTCACTGCTGCCCCCACTCTGCCCTCACCCAGCCCAGGAACCTGGGGGGGACCCCTGCTTGCACCCTTCTAGGCAGAGCACCGTGGCAGAAGGACAGGAACCTGGCTCCCCTGCTGCCAACCTGCTCAGCCCACCTAGCAAGGCACCTCAAAGGAACCTCTGGGCCCTAAGAAGCTGCACAGCATCTGCACTTGGCAGCTGCCTCCCCACTGCAGCCCCAGTGCAGCCCCAGTGCATCCTTGCTCAATCCTCACTGCAGCCCCATTGAATCTCCACTGCATCTTCAGTTCATTCCCATTGCATCCTCACCAAATCTCTCTTGCTTCCCCACTGCATCCCCATTTCATCCCCACACATCCTCACTGTATCTCCTTTGCAACCCCACTGCAGCCTCACTGTTTCCACACTGTCCCCACTGGATCTTCACAAAATCCCCACTGCATCTTCAGTTCATTCTCATCCCAGCCACACTGAACTCCCTGTCCATCCTCAGTGCATGCTCACTGCATTTTCACTGAATCTCCAGTGCATCCTCACTGCATCCCCATTGCAACCCAACTTGCCCACCACGTCTCAGTTCTGTTCCCACTGTACCCTCAGTTCATCCCCACTGCGTCCCAGCTGAGCTCCAGTTCCATTCCCACTACATCCTCAGTTCCTTCCCACTGCAGCCTTGTTGAATCTCCACTGCATCCTCACTGCATCCTTCTCTTCCTCCCCACTGCATTCCCGCTGCATCTTCAGTTCATCTCCACTGTATCTTCACTAAATCCCCACTGCGTTCCTACTCCATCCTCACTGCATCCCAGTTCCATCCCAGCTGCACCCCAGTCTCATCCCAGCTGCATCTCCACCAGCCCCGCCACACTCACGTGGCCGAGCCGGCAGCACGCCCTCCCCGCCGCTAACCCCGAGCCAGCCCCGCCGCTATCCGGGGCCATCCCGCGCTCACGGCACCGGCACGGCCCAGGGCACGGCCCGGGCACGGCGCAGCCACCACCCGGGCTCCACTGCCACACGGCCTCGGCACCGTGGGCGCTTTTTAAATTTACCTTTTCCTGCCAGGAGACTGTGACACAGGCTTTTAAAAATAGCATGTGCTGAGGCGAGGCGCTCGGGGTGGTGTTGCTAAGGGAGAGATTCAATCCAAATCTGGGGCTGCGCCTTCCCATCCTACTTCCCATCCTTCCCAACTACTACGGCGCGCACCCAAATTTAGGGCAAGGCAGGGGCTGCCTGCCTGTGTGTCTCCATCTCCTGGCAGGAAAAACCCCTTCTCTACCCTGAACCAGTGCGGGGAAGGTTGCTCCATCCCAAATCTGCGCAGGGAAGAATGCTCCATCCCAAATCTCTGCAGGGAAGGACGGTCCATCCCAAATCAGCTTGGGGAAGGATGCTCCATCCCAAACCAACAGAGCAAAGGACACTCAGAGCACCATCCTTATAGAAATGACCCAGTTTTGGGGGGCAGAAGTGGGATTTGGGATGTACCTAGTCGCCGTTGCGGAGGTCTCCGCCGCGGGTGCTGTTGGCGCACTCGGCGTCCTTGGTTTTCCGATCAATCTCGCCCCCTTTGATCTTCTTGCGGGTCATATGGCCACGGAAACTAGCCTGGATCTTGGCAGCTGCCGCGTTGGCATCAGGATCGTCCAAAGGGATGTCCAGGATGTCTTCATCCAGCTTTGTGCAGGCTCCCTCCTGACGGTGCCAATGGCAGGGTTACAGCTGGTGGGACCTCAAACAGCGCAGCCCCCTCCCCAAATACATCCGTTCAAGAAGGTCTTAAATGAGCCCCTGTTCTAAAAATTAGGTTTACTCATCAAAAATTAGGCTCATTTGCTAAAATCAGGGTCCCTTGCAGGTGTCTGGTGGAAATGGCAACCAAAGCTGTAGGCGGGGGAAGACACCTCCTGCTCATCCCTAAATCCCACCCTGGACCACACGGCTGCAGGAAGCCAGACTCCAGCCACGGTTATGATGCAGGGAGAGGAGAATCCATGGGAGCAGAGGATAGGTTCTAGGGGGTATTTTTGGCAGGGGACTGGGGGCCATCCTGCACAAAATGAGCTGGCCGTGCCTCAGTTTCCCCTTCCCTCGTAGCCTGTTGCATCCTCCTGCATCCCTCCTAGGGCTTTGGTTGAAAACACCAGGAAAGTTGGGAAAGCAGTGACACCAGAAGAGAGAAAAAGCCCTGCCAAGGACAAATCACTGTAACCCATTCCTCTCCTGCCACATCCCACCAGAGCAGTTGGACTCAACAGCAAGTTCAACAGGGAAAAAAAAAATAACATAGGAAAATGAAATGAGATGGAGATGAGCTGGCATTGGATGATCCAGTGCCAGCAGCTGTGAAGGTGAAGCCTTTGTGTTGCCCCACAAGCAAGGAAAGGATTTAAAGGAGTTTGGGGGGGCTTATTTGGAAGCTGTAGATTCAGGGGGGAGGAAGCTCTTCCCATTGGAGCGTGCCATGGCTCCACAAAGTTGCTTGGGTTGTTTTTCCATTGTGAAAGATGAGGACGGGTCCAAGGTGGAAATGATATGTCCAGGGTGGAAATGTTATAGCCAGGGCTGGAAATCCTATAGCCAGGGGAAAGGAAATCCTATATCTAGGAGAGATATCCTATATATGCAGAGGTGGGGGAGAAAAATCTATATCCAGGGGAGAAATCCTATATACAGGTAGGAGAAACCTATATCCAGGGGAGAAATACTATATCTGGAGAAGGGAATCCTATAGTCAAGGGAGAAAACCTGTACATGGAGGGGCATATCCTATATCCAGGTGAGAAATCCTATATCCAAGAGAGAAATCCTGTATCAGGAGAGAGGAAATCCTATATTCAGGGGAGAAATACCGTATACAAGTGGAGGAAATCTATATACGCGGGGGCATTTCCTATATCCAGGGCAGAAATCCTATATTCAGGGAAGAAATCCTACATACAGGTGGCAGAAACCTGCATCCAAGTTGAGAAATCCTGTATATAGGTAGGAAAAACATATATTCAGGAGAACAAAATCCTATATCCAGGGGACACATCCTATATTCACGGGAGAAAACCAAAAAAGAGGGGGCCTTATCCTACACTGACATAGGAGAAATCCTATATCCAGTGAAAAAACACCATATCCATGGGGTGAAAACCTCTATGCAGCTGATGAAAACTTGTATCTAAGGGAGAAATCCTATATTCAGAAGCAGAAATCCTACATAGGAGGGAAAAGGTCCTATATATAGGGGAGAAATCCTATATCCAGGCAGGATAAATCCTATGTCCAGGGTGGGCTTTGCCTCTCTGGAGGTGCCCAGGAGGAGAGATGGGGGCTTTTCCCTGTGCTGCTGTCTTAGCAGAAGGGGGAAAACGGGGGGAAAAATGGGGAAAGGGGAAAAAAAAAAA
>VWZV01016427.1:322161-443636 GCA_013397155.1 Irena cyanogastra | reverse complement strand
GTGGAAAAGGGGGAAAGGCACAGGAAAAATCAGGGGATCAGGGAGTAAGGGGAAAAGGATGTGGTTTTCTCCCCAAGCCAGCTGGTGGCCAGGAGGGAGGAGAGCTCACCCTCGGGTGAGGAGAGAGGGGTGCAACCCCAATTAAGCCCTTTATCCATACACAACCCCCGATCCCACCTGTAGAGCAATTGTGGGGTGGGGGGAAGAAAAAACTAAGTAAAAGCTGGATTCGAGGGCAGGGGGGGTTTCCTCGGTGGGCTGCGGGGTGCAGGATGCTGGCCGTGCCGTGCTCCCGGTGGGATGGATTCCGAACTGGTGTGAGGCAGGAGTGGGGATNATTTTCCCTCCTCCAATTTTATTTTGCAGCCTCCAACTCCCTCCTAACACTTAAAGGAGCCGGCAGCTCGCCTTGGAGTTTCGTGGAACACAACATCACATGCAGAGGATGTGAGCCACGATGTGATGAGCCTTGCCTTCGGCGTGGAGGGTTTTTGGAGGACAAAGCTATAGAAAATGGGGGTAATGGGTTCATTTTTGGGGGGTACCTGACCCACAGTGATGCTGGAGGCAGGTTTTGCCCCCCGGGTTGGTTTGCAGAGGGGGAAAACATCTTCTTGACCTACTTAGGACTTGGTCCTAAAGGAGAGTGAGGATGAGGATGGCAAGGATGAAGATGGTGAGGAAGGGTGGGCATGGTGGGACACAGTGTCCCACCGAGCACCTGCAGAACCCTGGGGGTGATGTGCCCAGCTGCAGGCTCCAAGCAGAGGAGTGGGTCCCACTTCCAGGGTCTGGGAGTCCCTTCCCCACTCATAGGAGCATCTGACCCCCACATTCGGGGTGTTCTCCAACCAGACCTGCAGTCCCAGGCACTTTCCCAGCCCTCGGTGCTCCCTGCAGACCCTGCTGCTGGTCCAGACCACGGCGAGGTGCTGGGACTGGCAGGGTGAGCCAGGGCACCCCGGGAACAGGAGGGACCCCCAGGGCAATGCGGGGGGCTGCAGCCCACAGCCCCCCCATCGCCTGCCTCGCTCGCCTCTAATCCGGGTTTGGGAGTTGCTAAGCAACTGCAGAAGTCGCCCGTGGGCTCCGCGCCGATGCTGCTCCAGCCAGCCCCCAAAACACAGCGTGGCCCCCCCAGGGCAGGCACCAGCACCCCCCAACCCACCTTCACATTTGGGCCCCGCTGGCTCTCCCTGGCCAGGTTTGCTCACAGGGGTCATCCTGCTTGGGCGCCTGGTGGCACTGACCTTCCTCTTTGCCGCCACCATCATCATCATCATCATAATCATCATCATCCTCGTTAGCATCCCTGTCCCACTGACGTCACTGTTTCTGGCACTGGAACAGGCACTGTCCCCACTGCTGCCACCAGCTCTGTCCCCATCCCTGACCTCATCCCCATCACCTCCACGACCTTCTCTATTCTCACCATTGTTCCTGTCCCCATTTCTATCACCATCCCTGTCACGATCCCCATCCCACTTCTTGTCCCCATCTTCTTCATAATGCCAATCCCTGCCCCCATTCCCAGCTTCAACCCCATAATCTCTGTCCCTCTCCCTGTCCCCTTCCCCATCAACATCCTCATCCCTGGCCCTGCCCCCTGCCGTATTACCATCCTTGTTTCCATTCCCATCCCATCTCCATCTCTTTCTCCAAGGCCACTCCTGCTGGGTGCAAGTGGCGGCACCTCTTGTCCCCTGACACCCCAGCTCCCCAGGACACCCACACACCCTGCTCCCCATCTCACTCCACCCCATCCCAGGCACATCCCACCACTGCCACCTCCCTCAACTGCTTCACCCACACTTGGAGGTTGATGGGGGTTACCCCTGCCCCAGCACCAGCCAGGCACCCAAATTCCCCCTTGGAAAATGCCGCCAAGCATCCCTCAAATTCCCCTGTGAGCCACTGGCACTCAGCTCTCCCCACGGGAGCCACTTTTCCACTGTCACTTCTTCCCACCAGCACACCAGGGTTGTGGGGGGAAGGTGGGGGTGGGAATAGCTCTGCTCCAGAAAACCCTGCTGCAGCTTCCAGGAGAAGCCTTGGCAGCTCTGCTGGGATTTTTGATGGGAAGAGATCCTTTTCCCTGGATTTTAGACCCTCCAGATCCATCACTGCCTGCTCCAATGAGAGAAGACTGAGTGTTTTGAGCGAGTTAAGTGGGAAGGGGTTTTGAAGTGATTCATCTGTCATGGATCTGAGAAGTTAGCCCCAAAATTAGGATTAGTCCCTCAATTAGCCCCCAAAATCTGCTCCATCCGTGGCAGCCGGGTCCTGGCAGAGCCGCCGAGCGCCGCCGTCTCCCGCAGGCTGCGGCTGCGGAGGAGGGACGCGAAATGCCAGAACATTTCTAATCATTAATGGTGGGTTTTGAGCCTGTTCCAGGCTCTGCATTTTTGCTCCCTGGACCCCTTCATCTGGATGATGCTTTTTCAGGTGCTCCAGCACCTCCAAAATTTGAATTCCAAGGAAACAACTCAGATTTTGGAAGGGCACAACGGGAAGTGCAGCTGGCGAGACCGGCTGAGAACATCCCGCCGTCGTGGTTTGAGATGGTGGCACCGAGGTGTTAAAAAATCCTTTAAAAAAAGGAAAAAAATCCTTAAAAGAAAAGGGAATTGGATGCTGGAATGATGCCCTGGGCGGGCAGTGTTGCCGGCTGCTGAAGCAGGAGCCGGCAGCCGGCGAGGCGGTGCAGGAAGGGGGGGTCAAGGCGTAGCTGGTTGGCATCAGCCCCGGCACGGGGTCCCCGCCAGCTTTTTTTCCCCATCTCTCCTTCCTGTTTTTCCCGGGGGAGCCGCTGTCATGCCCCATGCCGTGGGCGAGCACCACATATGGCGATGGAAAACAGGAAAGAGGGGGTAAAAACGGGGTGAGCATGGATGGGGGGGGTTCAGTCCTCTCCAAAAATAGAGCAGCCGGCTTCGATGCAAACCCCACTTTTTGGGGGGGACTTTTAAACCACTCTGTGTAGGAAAATATGAATTTCACAGGTAGGAATAGGACTGGGGGACCCTTGCATGCCCCTCCAAAATTCCATGGAGGTATTTCAACTTATGGAGGGGGGTAGGAGAGGAGCAATGTCACATCATTCCTTCACGCTGGGATGTTATGAAGTTTCTTCCAACCTCCAGGGATGCAGGGGCCTAAATATAGAGGCTAAAAATATCATCCCGTGCTCAGCTCAGCCCCAAACCCAGGATTTTTCGGGGAGAAATCTCAGGTGATCGACGCTAATAACGGCCGGGACCTCGTTAATAAAATTCCTCATTAAAACAGCACCGCAGGGGCAGGATGGGAGTGCAGCACCCACTCACAAGAAAAGGGCAGGAGCCAGGGGAGGACCAAGGAGTTTATTTTAGTTTCGGGGTTGGACGGTGGGAAATAGGGAATTTGAGGCAAGTGCTGCGGTTACATCTCTGGAGAGGTGTCCCAGTTCATGAGGGTTATGGGGACGTGCTCCCCCTTGGCTCCTCTCCACATATTTTGGGATGGAATCACGGTGATCCAGAGCCGTGTGTGCTGCCTGCTCCCCCTGGTGCTTCCCGCTCCCCTCCTGTGTCCTTGGCCTCCTTCAGGTCCCGGGGGAAAGAAGAAAACTTAGATGATGTGGCACAAGGGTGAGAGGGACAAGGTAGGAGCAGGGACCCAGTGCAGCTCTTGGCACCTCAGATTCTCTGGAGGGGCCTGGAGCAGAGGGCAGCCTACCTTGGAAGGGGGCCAGGTGAGATGGTCGTCCTCCAGCATGGCTCCCCATGCCACCGGGTCAATGCCACCAGCTGGGGAAGGAGGAGGCTTGATGCCACATGCAATAGGCACCTGGTGCCATGGGTGATGGGCACATGGGACAGGCACAAGATCCTGGGTGATGGCACAAACGGAAGGTCTGACGGCCATCGGTAGTGGACATTTGGGGCAGGCACAAGGCCATGGGCAATGGGCACAAGGGGCAGGTTTGATGCCCTGGGTGATGGGCACACAGGAGAGGCCTGACGCTGAAGATGGTGAGCACATGGGGCAGGACTGACACCCTGGGCAAGTGACATGTGGGACAGGCCTAACGCCCTGGTGATGGGCAGACAGAGCAGGCTGGGCAGGCAATGCAGCGTGGGGCAGAGGATGGCAATGTGGGGGTGGGTGCTGGGCAAGGCCACTCACCCTCTCTCTGCTCCAGCAGCTTTTGGAAGTGCTGCGCTGCAAAGGCCACCACGTTGGTGGGCTGCTCCCGCAGCACTTCCCGCGCCAGCCCCTCCAACAGGTTCCGGAAGCCGGCGGGCACCCTCATGCTGGTGTTGGAGGCGGCGACGGACATGGTCGCTTCTCCTGGACCCCCTGCAGCGGCACAGCCCGGGATTAACCACAGCCTACAGTCCCCGGTGCCACCGGGCACCGTCCGGACTCGAACCCGCGGATCAGCGTCTGAGGGGGGCCAGAACCGCCGCTAGGGGGAGACACGCTCCCTGCCCGCCGCGCACGCGCGTGGCCGCCTCTCTCTGCGCGCGCGCGGCCCCGACCTGGGCGGGGTGGGGGGGTGCGGGGGGACCGCGGTTCCCGTCCCCTGGTATGCCCCGGCTCCTCTCCCCCGGTGTGCCCCGGCTCCCCCCGCAGCCTCGCAGCCCTCGGCCCCGCGCTCCCGTCCTTTCTCCTCGGCCTCTCCCGTCAAACACGGACCGGGCCGCGCTGGCGCCTCAGGCTGTGATGCGGACGCCGTCGCTTGGCAACCGCCCCCCCCATGGGCGGTGCGGGCACAGGCCACGCCCCCGCGCGCTGGGCCCGCCTGTGGGACGGGCCGGGGGTACCGAGGGGCTCCGGAGGGTACCGGGTGTTACCGAGAAGTACCGGGGGGCGCCAGAGGGTACCGGGCGTTACCGGGAAGTACCGGGGGGCACTGGAGGGTACTGGGGGTCCTGGCGCCCTCGCAGCCCCTTGTCCCCCCAGGATGGCGGCGTGGGCGCTGCTGGCGCTGCTGGCTCTGGCTCCGGCGGCGGCAGGTAAAGGACTGGGGAGGGTCACTCTCCGACCCCCCAGCCCCGCGGGTATCCTCTGCAGCCAGGCCCGGGAGCGGATCTCCACTGAGATCCCCCCGAGACCCACTTCGGGGCACTTGACGCCGCCAGAACCCTTGGCATCACGGCAGCCCGGCTCCGATGCCCGGGGAATTCCCTAAGCCCTCCGAAGCCCTGATTTGGTGCCCTTTGCACACTCCGAGCCTCGTATGTGCGTTGGCACCCCCGCTTTTCAGGTGCCCCTCTTGGCACCTCCCGTAAATCCCCCCAGCCCCACTATGATACCCTTTGAACCCCCAGACCTTCTTTGATGATGTTGGCACTACTCTGAGCCCCACTTTGATACTTTTAGCATCTGCTTTAGCCCAGTTTTATGCTCTTGTTACCCCTCACCCGTCCTTCCCACTCTTTGAACCCCCAAGCTCTGCTTCTATGCCCTCTGCACTCCCAGAGCCCCAGTTTGACGCCCTCTGCACACCCTGAGTCCCACTTTGAGAAGTGCAGCATGCCCCCAAGCCCCAGTTCAATGCCCTTCTCATCTCCTGAGTCCATCATCAATGCGGGGTGAGCATGGATGCCCTCTCCAACACCCTTCACACCCCCAGCCCCTCCCCGATGCCCTTGGCCCAGGGCTGCTGCCGTGGGACGATGCTTTACGTAAGGTGGGAGCCGCATGCGGCTCCCTGCTGGTGTCTCGTGGGCTCTCCTCCCTTCTCTCCTCCCTTCTTCTTCCCTTCCCTCCTCCCAGCTGCTTTTTATATCTTCCACTCTTCCCTGGCGTCTCAGTTTTAGGGTTTTTTTTTTCTCCTCCGACTTGTTTTTTATATAACTCCCGGAGATTTGTGGCATGAGGCAGTGGGACCAGCGATGCAGCTGACTCCTGGGGGGCCAAGGAGGTCGTTCCTTCCCTTTCCCTTTCCCCTTTCCTTTCCTTTCCTTTCCTTTCCTTTCCTTTCCTTTCCTTTCCTTTCCTTTCCTTTCCTTTCCTTTCCTTTCCTTTCCTTTCCCATTCCCTTTCCCTTTCCCTTTCCCTTTCCTCCCTAAAACCCAGCCTAGGATCAGCTGCAGAGGAGATGAGGCTCCATGAGCTCTGATTTGGTCACCAGGGTTCTCTGCACAGTTCACCCCTCACCCGTTGCTTCTGACCCCCTTTTCAAACATGATTTTCTTTTCCCACTGCAAAAATGGGGCTTTTGGGGGTGCCAGAGATGAGCCTTCTGCTTCTGTCCCTACTGAAGGTGCCTTTGCCAACGCTGCACACCCAATGTTTTCCATCCCACCCCCTGACAAACCTGTTTCCAAGGGAAAAATAAATCAGAACATTCATTAGCAAGGCTGGGCTGGGAGAGACACTCCCATGCTGTTATTAGAGGAATTTTTACCAAAATCTATATCCAAATCCATGTAATACAAGATGTAACTGCTCCCTGTGCTTTACGAGGTGAATTCTCTCTTGTGGAATTCAAATTCTGCCTCTTCCTCAGCTCTGTGGTGATTTTAACCACCTTAAAGCTGACCAGGAAGCTGTAAATGAAGTGGGATCTCAAATAATCTATATTTAAAAGGGGATCAGAGGCCGTGCTGAGGGTGTTTTTCTCTCAGAGCTGATGTTTGCACTGTTTGCTGATTCCAGGGAGAGTGCTCAGCTTTGCCTCCTACTATGGTGACCACATGGTGCTGCAGAAGAAACCATCAGGGGCTGTGGTGTGGGGCCATGGGGAGCTGGGGGCCATGGTGACCCTGACTCTCTCAGGTGCCAGTGGCCTCATCATCATGGAAAAGACAGCACAGGTTAAAGGTCAGTCCCAGACTTCACTAGAAACTGGGGCCAGTGGTTTTGGTGGCCAAAGAACTTGTCTGAGCCCAACTCAGAGCCAATAGTGGGGTGGCTGAGACAGGGTTTGGCACCACCCCTGTGTTTGTCACACTGGTGCCCTGGGGCTGCAGAGGTGCTGGTGACATCTCCAGCTCATGCTTTTTCCTCTCCAGGAGACCTGAGGGGTTCAGCCATTCCTCTCTCCAGCAGTGCCAGCCTTTGCTCACTTTGGTTCCCAGCAGTGGATCCCGTGGGCGCCCAGCAGGAGCCGAGCTGCTGCTGGAGTGGGTGGCACCGCACAGGCTGGAGCCGAGCATTGAGGCTGTGGAGGGGAGAAGGGAAATTTAGCTTCTCTCCTTGTCTAAACCAGGTCTGAGGAATGGCCGGAGCACTCCCAGGCTCTTTCTCGATCTGTGCCCCTTTGGAGGATCCTGTGGGATCTCTAAGCCCCAAAGGATGTTGTTTCTGCAAGCAGAGCCTTCCTGAAGCTGGGAGGGCTCAGGGGTGCCTCAAATCCCAGCTCCGTCTCTGCCTGAGGAGTTGGGAGGGAGCTCATCACCTTTGGAGGGTGCAAGTGCTGCCCAAGGGCACCTCCATAAGATGAAGAGCCTGGAGGTGTTTTGTGAGAGAGCAGCAATCCAGGAGATCTGCAGGATCCATCCAGAAAATCCATGCTAAGCTCCAGCAGAATATCTTTACGCTTCAATTTGGCGCCTCTAAAATTAGCTGGAGACATCTCAGTGTCACACACACCAAGCTGCTCCTGTAATCCCAGTTCCTCCCAGCAGCTTCTGCTCTGACACACATTTGTTTTCCAGGTTTTCTTTTTTAACCCCTAAATTCCTGCAGGAGAAAGGTCTCTCTGATGCCAGAGACCTTCTGAAATCCATTTCCCCAACCTGTCTGTGGTGGGGAAGCTTTTCCCTGTTGCCTGTCCTTCCCCACTGGTTGTTGGCTGCTCATCCAACATCGTGGTGAAGGTCTTGAGGTTTCATAAGGATGATGGAAGATAAACACCATCCTCTTCCTCCAGGACCTTCTGGGAGTTGGACAACTGTCCTGGACCCAATGGATCAGGGTGGTCCCTATGCACTGACGGCTCAGCAGGGCTTGGAGAACGTGACACTACGGGACATCTACTTTGGAGATGTGTGGCTTTGCAGTGGGCAGAGCAACATGGCAATGACAGTCCTGCAGGTAAGGCCCCACAGCAGAGATCAGGCGGGACCAGGTAGGGATCAGGCAGGGAAGCACCTTGCATGCTCCTGGCCCTTCTTCAGGTGGCCAATGCCAGCCAGGAGCTCGCCGCTGCCACTCGCTATCCCTACGTCCGTATCTTTGCTGCGGCACCTGCCCGCTCCGATGTGGAGCTGGAGGACCTGGAGCAGATTGACTTGCCATGGTCCATTCCAACGGCTGGTGAGTGAAGTGTGCCTCCAAAAGAGAGCTTGGAAATGGCTTTTTCCCCACTGTTTCCCTTTGCAGCCTGCTGTTTCTTGAGCAGAAAACCTGGGCCACGGGAATTTCACCTACTTCTCGGCCGTGTGCTGGCTGTTGGGGCGCTCCTTGTATGAGGCTCTGGGGTCCCCCATCGGGCTGGTGGAGGTGGCCTGGGGGGGGACCCCCATCGAGGCTTGGTCCTCCCGCCGGGTTCTGCAGGCATGTGGGCTCTCGGAAGACACAGGGAGGTGAGAGAAGGTGCTGTGGAAACACCTCCTGCCCTGTACCACGCTGCTTTTGGGGAGTATCCTCATCCCTTCCCACCCCACCTCCTCTCCCAGAGCCTCACAGCCCCCTCTCTGCATCATTATGCCCCCTCAGGATAAAAACCCCTCCCATGCCAAGAGCATAAGGCACATCTGAGTGGGTAAAGGGAGGGACCCCAGATCTCCCTTTGGGATGGTGCTTCCTAAAGCCTGCCTTGTGCTTTGCACCCCCCTTAAACCTAGCTTTGTCTTCCAGCACCTCCCCACATCAACGTCTCTCTGGCCCGCAAACGCCCTCCGTGCTCTGGAATGCCATGATCCACCCGCTGCTCAACATGACCCTGCGGGGTGTCGCTTGGTACCAGGGTGAGCCCCCATTTTTAGGAGGGTGGAGTAGCTCCTACTGTCCCACTGAGCTCTCACCAGCCCTTCTTTTTGGGGAACAGGTGAGGCCAATACCTTCCTGAACACAGACCAGTACAACTGCACCTTCCCTGCACTCATTGCCGACTGGCGCTGGGCGTTCCACACCGGATCAGCCGGACAGACAGAGCCACTTCTGCCCTTTGGCTTTGTGCAGGTGTGGGGGGCTGAGAGGCCGGACCCCCATTGTCCTTGGGGGGTGCCCAGGGAGAGGACACTGTAAACACATGTACACATCCTGCCAAGTGCTGAAAATCCCAGGCAGGGACCACAGTGGGCAGTTTTGGGATCTGAGCCACTCCCCCATTTCCTTTGTGCCTTGCAGCTGTCCACCTACCGCCGTCGGAGTGCAGATGACAGCTTTGCTCGACTCCGCTGGCACCAAACAGCTGACCTGGGGGTTGTTCCCAATGCCAGGATGCCCAGCACTTTCATGGCTGTAGCCATGGATCTGGGCGATGAGCACTCTCCCTATGGCAGGTGAGTCCTGGCCTGGGGTGAGGGTGTAGGGGTGAAGTTTTTGGGTTCCAGCTCCCATCTTCCTCCTCTTCCTGGGCAGTATCCACCCCCGGGACAAGCAGAATGTGGCTCACCGACTGCTGCTGGGTGCCATGGCTGTGGCGTATGGGGACAAGGGCCTCGTGTTCCAGGGACCATATCCCACCCAGGCTATCATGGAGGTGACCAGGGGGCTGCTGAATGTCACCTACAGCCAGGAGCTCATCTGCCATCAGAGGGATGCACAGGCATTTGAGGTGAGGAGTGGGATATCCTCTCCAAAGAGCTGCAAAAGGGAAGGCAAAACTGATGGGGGTTTCTGCCCTCCCCAGGTGTGCTGCTCCAGCCAGGCATCCCCATGCCAGTGGCTGCCAGCACCAGTGGTGGCAGTAGGGTCCCGCACGGTGACGCTGGCCCTGAGCGGCTGCAGGACGCTGGTGCTGGGCCTGCGCTATGCCTGGGCCGAGTGGCCCTGTGAGTACCAGGCCTGCCTTCTCTACAACTCCCAGGGGCTGCCTGCACCCCCATTCCTGCTGGACACCCTCCCTGCAGGGAATGCTGCCGGGGGAAGGGAGCTGCTGCTCCTCCCCGGCTCCAGGTTTCCCCTAAATTAGGGAGATGAGTGAGCTCAAGCCTCTGGCTCTGGCAAAGCACTTAAGGCTCCTGGCACTGTCCCTTCCCAAGCCAGGGAATCAGGCTTCATTACTACCTTATTAATTAAACAACTTTTTAGCTCCTCTGTGGACTCAAGCCAAGGCTGTGGGGTGGGTGGAAGGGGAAAAAGCCACTTTACAATTAAATATAGGAAAAATTATGTAAGGAGAAGCAGCAGGACACACCAATGGGAGCTGAACCCCTCACTGCTGCTCCCTTGCCCGTGGAGCTGGTCCTGGCCCCCCAGACACTCCATTTCTCTGGGCAGGAACTGCTGATCCCCAGGGTAGGGTGCTCACAGGATCCAGGGATCAGCTTCCAGCTGCAGGCTGGAGACGGGGAGAGAGGAGTTCTGCCAAAAAAACACAGCCAAACACTAAGGATGGGCTGGGACAGGGAGCTGTGGAGGGCTGTGAGTGCCTTCCACCTCCCTCTCTTAATAAACAGTTAATAAACCACCTCATTTTATTCCTGGATCCTTTTTTTCCTTCAGATGAGCATTCGTAATCCTCCATTTCTCACCTCTTGCCAAAAGAGCAGGAAAATTTGTGTGGAAGAGGCACAGCGTGGCACCCAGCACTTAGAGTAAGAGACCCGAGAGGTTCTGCACAAAACATGGATTTTTTAACCCTTTTTGCTGGACAAATGTACATAAGAAAGGAAAGGCCAAGTGCAGGAAGCACAGATGGGTTCAGCCTGGCTGCTGCAGTACAGCTGTGTCAGAAAAGTGGATCTTGGGATCACAGGATCCCTGCCTGCTGCCTTCTTCTGGGTCAGGCAGAGCCGAGTGAGTCCCGTGAGGCTTTTCCCATCGTCTCCACTCCAGGCTTTGGTTCTAGACAAGGGGGGAAGAGCAGGCAGTTAATTAGCTGCGCAATGGCAGACTAGGATCTGGGCTTTTTCCAGCACCGAGTAACTGGCCCAGGAGCCAGCTGTGCTGGCCCTGGGTTACCATGGTAATGAGGATGCAGAATCCAGCTCAGTCTGTGGATTTTTTTAAACCATAATTCAGACTGTGTGCTCAGGGCCGGGAATGAATCCCAGGCCTCTCAGCTCCTACCTGTGGGGCTGGGCTGCAAACCCATAGCCTGCAGACCACTTGCCATGGGCATCAGGGGTCCCTTTGAGACCCCAGAGGAGGCATCCAGCTCCCCAAAACCCAAAGCACATGGGAGAAGGAGCAGTGCACGTCCTTGGAATGTGGTTTTATCTTGGAACTCATCTCCATCTCCACACACAGCCCCACTGTGCCCACCACTGCCATACAAACAGGGGAAGGGGGTGGGCATGGCATCCTTGGCATCAGCCTCCCAGGATTTAAAACTCCCAGCCCCACTCCCAGCAGGACGAGCTGCCAAAAACAGGGACCCTCCCAGCCCCGCAGTTTGCCCAGAGCTTGGATTCAAGCAGCAATCTCTTGGCTTGCTGTTCCTATAGCAACCCCTGCCCACACCTTGGATTGCAGTAGCATCACGCTGTGGATGCCAGAACCCCTTTCAGGATTTGTCAGCCCTCACAATGACCCCCAGCTACGCCCCAAACACCTTAAGGTCTTGGCAAAGGATTTTGTGTGGTCCAGCCACATTTTGAGGGTGAAATCTTGTGATGTGGGAGCCAAGAGAAGAGAGAAGAAGTTGTCTCTAGCCAAAAAGCCTACCTAGGGCTGCACCATTGGAGAGGGCTGTACTGCCTTCGGCCTCGGGGGTGCAAGCTTGGTGTTTGGGCTTGGTGGTCTCCAGCCCAGCCAGCAGTGTCATGAAATCTATGACAGTATCAATGTCCTCCTTGTTGGCAGTGGCTTCCCTCAGGGCGCTGACGGCATTGAGGCGGCTGAAGGAGGTCAGCTCGGAGATGTTGGCACGGAGGAAGAGAAGGATGACATTGAGGTCGTTGAGGGGGCAGGTGAGCATCCTGCGACTGAGCAGGTCGAAGGCAGGCAGCATCTCATAGACGGAGAGCAGCCCCTTGTCCCACTGGCAGAGCTGCAGGGCATTGTAGATGACAACGGGGATGAGGAGGACATAGACACTGCCAACTGAGAGGCTGATGAGCTGGAACACGGAGAAGAAGACCAGCTTGCAAGGGATAAGCGAAGGGATGTGTGGCTCCGCCTGGAGCAACCCCGTTTTGATGGAGCAGCTGAACTCATCCTGAAAGAGGATGTTAAGGTGGAGAAAGACCAGGTAGAGGCAGGTGGCAGCCAAGAACAGGAGCAGCAGCAGGTTCCTCAGGATGTAGATGGACACCAGGGCGTGGGCGTGCTGCTTGCAGGTCAGGTACCGCTCCAGCAATGGGAACTCGAAATACCTCTCGCGGCGGGCCCTGAGGGTGGAGAGACACAGGGGGAGTGAGAGCCACCCCCCATTTCACCCAGGTCTGTGCTGGGTGCAGCCACAACGCCACATGGAGGGACTCCAAGGGCCACGGTGACCTGGCCTGGCCTCACCTCTCGTACTCCTCCCAGAATTGCTCCGGCTCGGCACTGGCCTCCTGGACCTTCTTCATGTGCTGCACCAGGCGCACGGAGCGGTTGTAGGATTTATCCAGCTCGTCGATGATGAAGAGGAGGTCGCAGTGCAGGGCGGGGGCGGCAGCATAACGCCACAGCAGGTACGGCAGGTACATCAGCACCGCCACCACCAGCAGCGAGTAGGGGAAGACCTGGGCAAAGAACACGAACAGCCATTGAGGATGTGGAGTTGCTCTTGCTGTGGACATCCAGATGGGATGCAGGGGGACCCAGACGTGACTTTGGCCCTACCTTGAGAGCCCAGAGGGACTTGGTGATGGCACGTCCCTCGGCGTCGAAGCCGTGGTGGATGAGGGAGTCCCAGCAAGCCGTATCTGTGTAGGCGGACTGCTTCCCCGTGAAGTTGGTGGGAGAGAAGCAGCTGATCTGGGAGCCTGGGGTGAGGAGGAGGAGAGCAAACCTCAGGCATGGAGGGTGGAGGAACACTCCAAAGCCACGAGCCAATGCCTTACAGGAGGGTAATTACATCTCAGGCATTGCTTTGAATCAAAAAAAGCCTTTTTCATGGTCATTTTAGAGCGGCTGTGTTTCTAGCAAGGACTTTTCCATCTCTTCCCAAACACAAACCCTTTGTGTGTAGCAGTGTGTACACAGTGTAGGGAATTATAGACTGACCAGCCAGAAACTGGAGTAAAACCAAATCCTCAGAGAGAGCCGCTGGATGTTGACCAAGGCCAGATTTAGCCTGAGGTCACAATGCATCTTTCCATGCCACTGGCATCCTCCTCCTCCTCTTCCTCCTCCTTGGAAACAAGCCCATGGCACCCAAAGGTGCTGGGCACAAGCAGCTGAGGCTGGGCATTGACTCAGTGCTGCTCCCGAGGTTAGCACAGCTGTTCCCAGGCTCTCCCAGTGAATTATGATCCATTAAAAACAATCAACAAACACCCATGAAGCAGAACAGCTCCTAAAACTGGACTTCCAGGCTGTTCTGCCTTGGATCATGATACCATCAAGAACACAAGAGCTTTACCACAGCAACCAAACCACCACTGGTGATTGCCCATGACCCAAAAAACACATTGGAAAAGCCGCAACTCACCAGCAGAGAACTCCCGGGCGAAAGCCAGTGAGACGAGGAAGAGGGGCAGCCCCACGGTGACAAACTTCAGCAGGCGATCGCTCGGCAGCTCCAGCCGCAAGCCCTTGGCTCGGGAACTGCTGGGATCCGGGAGCAGAGCATCAGAGAGCATGTACTCAGCAGCCGTGTGCGAGAGGGACATTTTGAAGCGAGGAAGAGACACTGGCGAGGGCTGCCTAAGGTGTGACTGGCTCAAGGAGCGACTGTGCTGGGCTGAGGAGTCCCTGCCGAGAGCCTGTGAGCACTGCGTCCGGCAGCTGTGAAGGACAGCTCAGACAGGGCATTAAATCACCTCGTAATTACAGGGGAAGCCTTTTCACAAACAGAAATAGAAAAACGCACCCCAGCAGCCACAGCAGTGAGCTGGGAAGGCAGCAGGCTGGGCAGGCAGCAGGCTGGGAAGGCAGCTTTCCTCCCTGACAGCATTCCTGCAGGGCAGCGTTCCTGCCCAGCCGCAGGCGCTCCTGGCTCCCCGTGGTTTTATGTCCCTCTCTCATCTGCCAACAGATTTCTGGCGCTGTGGCCTGAGGGCATGGGGGTCCCCAGCTATTTTCAGCAGAGAGGCAGGAGACTGGGTTCTCCCACACCAAGAATCCCCAGCCAGATACACAGTGGCCCTGGGGGGTATAAAAAGCCCTTTCCAGCACCCAAACCAGCCAGAGAACATCCTGCTGCCCAGCCCCAAGCTCCTCAGACAGGTCGGAAGACACCAAATTTTGAGGTAGAACATCAGTTGCAATTCCCCAGATCATCAATCCCTCCTCTTGCCTTCCTCAGGGCACAGGGGGAAGAAATCTGGCTCCAAGGAAAGCTTCCAAGGGCAGGGGATCCCAATAAGGGGTTCTAAAAATAAGGAATAGGGTAACTGAAGGAGCAGTGGGACAGAACAGTTTCCCAGCAGCACAGTGCTGAGAAACCCACACCAATGCTGCTGGCAGCACAGAGCAGGGGCAGTCTGAGAGCTGCTCAGCCCAGCCAAGCCAAAGAACTCTCTGTGCAGTCTCAGCACAGCAAAAAAATATCAGAGCCATTGCCAAATTGCACTTTTGATGGATTTTCCAATGAAGGGACTCTACAAATCTGGGCCAAACAACTCTGGAGAGACAAGTTCCAAAATGTGGGAGGGGCTGCAACCAGGTCTGCTCAAACCTACACAGGGACTGAATCCATGCGGCCAGAGCACAGAGACACACAACACCTTCCCCTCAAGGGAACTGGAGCTTTTATTGACCAGAGACAAGTTCAAAACACAAATCAGGCAAAGCCCAACTTTCACCCAGCCTTGTTTGTCTCTACTAGAGGCTCCTCAGTGTGTCCAGCTGCTTTCCTGGGCCAGAAGCACATGTAGGCACCCCTCTGAATCCAGCAACCAGCACAGAGACTGCAGGCTTCACCCCACCACTGGCTCCAAGGTGGGCACAGCTGCTGCCACGTGCTGGAGATGTGGAGATACATGGCACCATTCCAGTCCTGCCTCATCAGTCCTTAGGGATGTCCAGCTCTAGCTTCCTCAGGGTTTTTTGGAAGAAGAGGGGCAGCTTGCAGACAAAGTCTAAGGGCTGCCCCAGGGGCAGGCAGAGCCGGTGGGCGTGCAGGTGCAGGGGCAGATGCCGAGCCTTGCTCTGTTCCAG
Organism: Irena cyanogastra; assembly: GCA_013397155.1. Taxonomy (NCBI): domain Eukaryota; kingdom Metazoa; phylum Chordata; class Aves; order Passeriformes; family Irenidae; genus Irena; species Irena cyanogastra. The sequence continues at coordinate 428,282 of VWZV01016427.1, read as the reverse complement.
CTTCAGCCTCCTCAGGGTGAGCTCAGGAAGTTTCTGCAGCAAGGACAGACAATGTTCCCTTCAAATCTCTTTTCAGCTGAGATTTGAAATCCCCAGTCCACGAGGAGCTGGGGGACACAAGGGGCCATATCCAGCTCCAGCTGCTCCCCAGTGCAAGACCTGCCTTACCTGGGGTGCCAGTTTGCTCCAGTGCGAGTATTTGTGATCTCCCAGGATGGGACATCCCAAGCCATAGGCCAGGTGAACCCGAATCTGGTGCTTCACCCCTGAGGAGAAAAGGGGAAGAAGAGGAAGGTGACATCCAGCTGTGCCAGGCTTCAGCACCCACCACCCTCAGTGCTGGACAAAGCCATGCTAAAACCACTGGCAGCTGGCCAACAGCTCGGCAGCAAAGCATCGCCCCAGCAGGGCTTATTCCCAGAGCTTTGTCCCAGAAAGGATTCCAGTAACGTCTAATGACGAGTTCTCTCATCCAGAGGTGCCGCTGACTGCAAAGAGAGCGGATCCAGCCCGGGACAGCCGGGCAGGCCTCACTCACCGGTGACGGGCTGCAGCTCCAGCAGCGAGCAGGCGGAGGCAGCGGCCAGCCGGCGGTACCGCGTCACCGCGCGCTCGGCGTTCCGCTGCTTGCGGATCTTCATCACCTTCCCATCCTCCGGACACAGGCGGTAGCTGGGAGCCAGTGTCATCTGAAGGGTGGTGAGAGGGGGAGTTGGGGGAGACAGGAGGGGATGCTGGGGCTGCCTGGCCAGAATGGCGGCCGAGGGAACACAGAACTCACCTTGTAGTGGGACTGGTGGCTCTGCACCTCCTTTTCCACAATGGGGATCTCCACAATGCCCTCAACAGGGTCCGGGTCCCCCAGGACAATTGCCCTGGAAAGGGAAAGCAGAGGTCTCTGGGGTGTTGCTCTCACAGGACAGGAACCCTCTCCTTAGCTCCTCTCCCATGACCCAGTCCCATAAAATGGTGCTAAAGGGGGGAGATAAGCAACACCCCCTACTTCCACAAAGCCCCCACACCCCAGGAATTGTCCCCTCACCCTTTTTCTAAACACCTTTCACAGCCCACATTTTCACTCAAGCCTTTCCTACCAGTAGATCTTCTCCACCTGACGGGTTTTGAAGAGCACACGGATCTTCTCTGCTGTCTCCTTGCTTCGTGCCAGCACCATCACACCCGTGGTCTCCTTGTCCAGCCGGTGGCAGAGGTGGAGGGGCTCAGCTTTCATGTTCTCCAGCATCTTGGCCAAAATGGGCAGCACATCAGCGATGCAGTTCTTGATGCCAGGGCCGCCTGTGTGACCCAGCGCAGCAAGGAGTCTCACCTCTCGTACTCCCCATGCACCCTAAATCACCCCAAAATGCAAGGGGAAGGCCGAGATCTGACAGTGACCAAGCCCCTGGAACCCTCCCTAGGAATGGAAACCCCAGCACAGGAAGGACAGAGATAGAGGATCCCCGTAAGCACCATGGAGCCATTTCCATTCCCCACTCGCCCTCACCGTGCACAGGGAGCCCGTAGGGTTTGTCTATCACCACAATCTCCTCATTCTGGTATAGAGTTCTCTGCTTAAGGATCTTGGCCAGGACGTTGGGGTGAACGTGCTGCAGCTGCTGGCTCAGTGCAGCGAGTTCCCGGAGCCATCGCTGCGTCGGGTCCTTGGGGATCTGAGGAGAGAAGGAGACACCAGTGGTGGGGTTTAAACAGCTCTTGGCTTTCACACAAACCTGCACTGTGACCTGCAGCAACACGGTCGCCTTCCATGTGCTCCTGCTCCATGACTGAGGGACAGTGTGGAATCCAGAGGGATCAGGACAAGCTCAGTCAGTGGCCTTGAGGAATCTCATGAGGTTCAACAAGGCCAAGGGCAGGTGCTACAGCTGGGTCAGGGCACTCCCAGGATCAGTCCAGGCTGGGGATGAAGGCATGGAGAGCAGCTCTGGGAGAAGCACTTGGGGTGCAGGTGGGTGAGAGCTGCACAGGCCCTGGCCCAGAACCCCCCTGTGCTGGGCTGATCCCCCAGCCTGGGCAGCAGGGGAGGGGGGGATTTGCCCCTCTGCCCCCCAGGTGAGATCTCACCTGCAGAGCTGCCTCCAGCTCAGAGCTCCCAGCACAGGAAGGAGCTGGGGCTGCTGCAGCCAGGCCAGAGGAGGCCACGGAGATGGTCCAAGGGCTGGAGCCCCTCTGCTCTGGAGCCAGGCTGGGAGAGCTGGGAGTGCTCACCTGGAGAGGAGAAGGCTCCAAGGAGAGCTCAGAGCCCCTTCCAGTGCCTAAAGGGGCTCCAGAAGAGCTGGAGAGAGACTTTGGACAAAGGTCTGGAGCGACAGGATAAGGGGGAATGGCTTCGCACCAACGAAAGACAAAATTAGAGGGGCTATTGGGAAGAAATTCTTCCCTGTGAGTGTCCAAGGCCTGGTTTGGACAGGGCTTGGACCACGCTGGTCTAGGGGAAGGTGCCCCTGCCCATGGCAACGAGTGGAACTGGATGTTTTCCCTCCCATCGCACCCGATCCCTCTCACACGCGAGTCCCGCTCCCCGTGACCGCCCGCGCTGTGCACGCTGGGAGTTGTAGTCCGCAGACCACGGGCCCAGCAGCCCGCACTCCGCTCACCTCTCGCCGTTGCTCCTCGCTCTTCCGCAGCCGCTCTGCCAGCTCCTCTGCCCGGAGTGCCGCCGAGGCCCGTCCGCTCCCACAGACGCCACGCACCGCCTGGGCCAGCCCCACGCCGCTCCGCCAACAACGCCTCGCCGCGCCGCCGCCCGCCGCCATCTTCTGCCTCCTTCTCCGCGTCCCTCTGCCGGCCAATGGCGGCACGGCAGGTGAGGCACCACGGAGCGTCTGCCCAATGGGAAGGTGCCGCCAGCTGAGCGACAGCCGCGCTGGCCAATGACGGCGCGCGGGGGTGTTTAAACCGCGGCGGCGGTTGCGGGTCGCAACGGAGCAGCGGGAGCGGCGCGGCCGGGCCGGAGGTACCGGGGAGCGAGGGGGGGGGGTCCCAGCCCAGAACAGCCTCAGCCATCCCCCTCAGTGCTGCCTCACTGCGCGCTGGGGGCGCTGAGCCCCTCCCATTGCCCCCAACCCAGAACACAACACCGTTGCGCCGGTTTTCTTGAGATTTATAAAAAATAGCACTGAAAAACCACCTTTTTTTTCAATAACAGTAATTTAAAAAATGGGTGAGGCGTCAGCTGCCCCCAGGCCGAGGTGCTCCGTCACTCGGTGTCCATACAGATCCTCTTGGGCAGCTGCTCGGGGGTTCCACTGCTGCCCCGCTTGCCCTCGGGGGGCTCCCCGGCCCAGTCCCCCGGCCCCTGGGGCGGGTCGATGCGGCCCCTCCGCACGAAGTGCTCGATCCGGGCCTCCAGCCCCTCGCATCTGGGCCGGGCCAGCAGGGGCTTGTAGGTGCGGGCTTGGACCCCTTCCACGAAGCCGCTGATCTGGCTCTGGAGTGGGGGCTGCAGCTCACCCCAGGGCACCAGGCTGCTCCCTGGACCTGTGACATCATGGAAAAACAACATTTAATTATCCTGTCCTCTCTTTTTTTTTTTTTTTTTTTTTAAACCAGTTAATCCTCTGTAATTCACAGAATCCCATAATGATTGTGTTGCAATGGACCTTAAAGCTTATCTCATTCCACCTACTGCCATGGGCAGGGACACCTTCCATTATCCCAGGTTGCTCCGAGCCCTGTCCAGCCTGGTTTTCAACACTGCCAGGGATGCAGGGGCAGCCACAGCTTCTCTGGGCACCCTGTGCCAGGGCCTTCCCCCCTTCCCAGGGAAGATTTTCTTCCCAATATCCCATCTAACCTTGCTGTCTGTCAGCGTGCATTCCAAGTTATTGCCCCCAAACTCACTGTACCTTTTCTGGTGGCCATGGGAGCAGCATCCAGCCCTGCCAACATGTCCCGGAGCACGTGGGTTTTGACGGCGTGGCTGGCCCAGAGCTGCTGCAAGTGTGTCACGTTGAATCCCTGCACCTCTGGGTCGTAGAGCCACTGCAGGTCTGGGAACTCACAGTCATACAGGACCAGGGGGAACTCAACTGCCATGCTGGGGACAAGGACAGGAGGTGGGACCATAAAACGGATCTGCCAAAACCAGCCCCAACCTTCACAGAACGTCCTTTCTGAGTAAAAAGTGACTTAGTTTTCACCAAATACCAAGGACTACAGCTATCACAACTTTGCTCAAGAGCAAGAAAACAGAGATCCTTGTGGATACATTCCAGTGAGGCCACTGGCAGTCTGTTTCCATGCGTGAGACTGCTTCATGTGCTGGCATGGCTTGCCAGCAGCACTCCAGGCACAGCTGTTGCTCTGAAGAGCAGCCTGTTGGGTTTTCCAGACCAATCCCTACCTGTATTGTGGTTTCCGGGGGTTCTTCTCCACGTTCAGCAACTCATCAATGATATCCGGGCTCTCCATGCCCTGGCCGATGAGGAAGAGCACGGCCATCATGCAGCGCACTTGGTGGTACAGGAATGCCTGTCCTGTCACCTCGAACTGGCACAGCCGGAAGGGGTCCTGTGGCCTGGCTTCTCCTCCCCTGTCCACCCATGTCACTCTGGCGCTGAGGATCGTCCTCTGGAAGTTGAGCACCCCGTTGGCCACATCCATCTTGCAGAGGTTGCGGAAGTCGTGGGTGCCCACGTAGCGCTGGGCCGCGGTGTCCATGAGGGCCACGTCCAGCTGGGCACAGGGGAAGAAGTACCGGTAGGTCCGGCTCAGGCAGCTGAAGCGGGCGCTGAACTCTGGCCCCACGGGGGCCCAGGCCAGCACCCGGATGTCGGGCGGCAGCACCCTGTTGAGGATGTGGGTGTAGCGGAGCTCCTCCTGCTGCCCCTTGCCCTCGTGGCCGTTGAGCTGCTGGCCCTCTGGCAGGCTGGAGCGGAGATCCAGGGAAATCACCTGCAGAAATGAGAAAAGCCAGGATTAGAGTGTGGATGGATAGGCACAGCGGCATGTGGAGCCAAGTCTTCCCACACCTCTGGGAAATAAATCCAGGCTCTCCTACAGATGAAGGTGGCTTCAGTCAGGCAATCCTGCCATGGCAGAGCTGTGAGTGCCTCTGAGGACCCGAGCAGATGCCATGGATTCCATTAATAAAACAAGAAAAGTTGCAGGCTGCCTACGTAGCACAGTCTCGGAATGGCTTCATCTTTAGTCACAGGGTTATAATGAGTTTTTTTTTTTTCCCAAGCTAGAGGTGATGACTTGAAGGCAGTAACAGCTTGGCCGGCCGGGAAGCCTGGTGTGGGAACAAGTTCATTCCCACCACCATGGTGGTGTGTGCTGAAGTGGTACAAGAGAAGGCACAAATGCCCTGATTTCATGTGACTCATCCTGTGAAGGAGAGCAGAGCAGCCATTTGAAGCTAAACCTATGCCAGCTTTGCTTTCTGTGCTGAGAGGGAAGAAAGGAGACCCAGCCCGATGGTAAAGCCACCAAGGTTGCTCTCTCCCTAGTGTCTCAGCCAGCCGGATGGCTCCATGCCCACCGAGCAGGCCAGCTTGCTTCCCTCCCTCCAGCTCCCACTCCCACACTCCCTTCTGCTGGCTGCAGCTCCCCTCAGACCCTTCTGTGCAGGAATTCAGCTGCCTGATGCTGCAGGAAGTGAGCTGGTTCCTGGAGATTTTGGGTTTTTGTAGGGTTGGCAAATTAAATCAGCTGAGAGGGCCTTGCCAAGGGCAGGGCATCACCAAGCTGTTGGAGAATCTGCAGCCTAAAACACGTTTTATCCTCCTAAACCAGGGTCCTGGAAAACAACTAATATGGGGGGAAAATGGCACTGAAAAGGCTTCAAAGGTCTGAAATCATCATTGCACATGCAGGAAGCCATTGCCAAGTTCACTTTCAGGGTTAAGAGCTGATGAACAAATCCAAGCTGTGCCATGGGACAGTAATCCCATCAGATCTCCATCCCACCCAGGAAAACCAACAGGACCCCTCAGTGGAGATGCTGACCTGCCCGAAGGCACTGACACCCTTGTCCGTGCGCCCGCAGCGGTGGTAGTTGGATGTCTGTCTGTCGTCCACCAGCCGTGTCTTCTTCAAGGCTTCAAAGAGCTTCTCCTCGATGGTGTTGGGGGTGTTCTCCTGGCTGGCAAAGCCCTGGTAGCCCCAGCCCAGGTAGGCGATGCGCAGTGCCACATGTCTGCGGCTGTGGGCACTGAAATCGAAGGGCCGTTGTTGGCGTTTCCTGGCTTTCCCAGGGGCTGGAGGAGCCTCTCTCCTCCCAGCACCCTCCTTGTCCTCCTGGAGCTTCTCCTGCAGCCGCTTCACCTCCACTTCCAGCTCCTGCACCCTCCTCAGGAGCTGCTCATGGTCAGTAGCTGTGCTCTCCTCAGCCATAGCCACACCTTGGAGTGTCAGCTTGTGGATCCTTGGGGTCTGCAGAGAAAGAAAAAAAAATGGTGGATTTGCATTTTTATGTGGTTCTATTAGATCTCTAGGCTTGTTCTGCAAAATAACTGTTACCAACAGAGTCAGTGTTTATTGTCTGAGCCCCTTGGTGTTCCCAGGGGAGCACAGGCGGGGCAGGGCCACTGGTGCTTAGCCCGGGCAGCTTCGTTTCACTCAAATCTCTTTTTTTGGACTCCTCAATCACTCCTCTTCCCCCAGCTGATGGGATCTGCTCCGTCAGCAGCAGCACGTTCCCAGCGAGCCGTCACGGAGCCCTTGTCACTTTCACACCTGCATCCCCGCCGCAGACAGCGTGCTGACGGCTGCCACTCATCCCGCCCCACCATCTGCTCCCACTGTTCCCAGAGGCACCAGCAACACTTGCGGCTTTTCAAATTGCCTTAAAGAGATCCTAAACCCGTGCTGAGAGTGGAATCTGTGTCTGGATCCCTTTTTGTCACAGGCCTGGAGGTTTACCAGATTAATAAATGAGCATCTAAACACACTGCACTGAGCCCTTCCCTCCTTTGGTAGTAAAACACCCTCTTGGATGTCTCTTGATTAAATTATGAATAAATATTGTGGGTTTAGAAGCAGAGGTACAAGGAAAGCCCATTAATCTCTTGCCTAGTGCATGGAACCTGCCCTGTGTTTTTGCATGAGTACTTCATTTATCATATAGTTAATTCTAGTGTAGTTTTCTAGCAGGCATTTAGGGGTTGTGTTTGTGTTACTGTAGGGAAAAGCCTTCTGCTGGCAGCAGGAAGTTTAGCAGAGCACTGAGGACACCCCCAACCTAAATCAACACCCCTGAACCCAAAAACCTCAGCATCAGAGCCCCTATGACATATTTAGCCAACCTGAATGTACTGCAATAAATTAACCCTGACTTCTTTTTCTGCAGAATCCACCCAGTTTGGTGGGAACCATGGAGAAGGCACTAGCAGAGAGTGAGGAGCAGCTGTCAGCTGATCTGAGCCAGCTGAGCTCCTGGCAGGGATGCTGCGAGGTGCCATCATGTTCCCGAGATGATTCCTATGCTGACGCATCCATCGGTTTTGGCACGCAGCCGGCCCTTCCCATGGATCAGAGGGGAACCAGGAGGTTGGTGATGAAGAGGAAGGTGCTGAGGCACACACCCGATGGAAGGGTGGAGGTCTCTGATGAGTCACCGAGTATTGAGTCAGATATAAACGCTGAGCCATGGAACCTGGGCTATACCAGGGCTTTTATGGATGACACCATCTCCGAAGGGGAAATAGAGACCAGCAGCGGCACCTTGGATGACTTCCTGCACTATGATGATGATGACTGGCTCTTTGAGGACAAGCCCTGCTCTCTCCTTGGGGATTTCGGCAGCGACACTATATCTGTCCGCTCCATGCCACGGCGACTGCCCACGGTGCCCGCTTACATTGCTCCACAGGCTGAGAGAGTGAAGAGAACTGACCCAGTGGCCAGACTTAACGCATATAGGCAAGACTGGGAAAAATTCAGCTTTCCCGGGCAGGATTCACATCAGGGCTTGCGCTGGGCCATGCGCAGGCAGATGCTGCAGTCAGGGCTGCCGCGCCGGGCACAGAAGCGCCTCGTCCCCAACACGTACGAGGTGCCCACGATGAAGAAGCGCGACTCCCTGCGCTTCGGCGTGCGCTGGGACCTGGCCCACTGCCACATGCCCCGCCGGAACACCACCTTCTAGAGCCCCAGCCCCGCTGCTTTCTCCTGCTCGACATCCTCCGTAGTCTGGAAAATCCCCCTGGTGTGCTTCAAGCGGTTCAAGTTTTGGTGTGGAGGAGGTTTTCTTTGCAATGTCTCGGCCATATAGTTTTTTTTTCTCAATAAAGCATCTGCAAAGATTCCTTATTGTTCTGTGGGTTCATTAGAAACACTGCAGGTAACATCCGTTATTCCAGACTTATCTCTGCACCACCTAACTCTGCTGTCTTTGCCTTATTTTGCCTCATCTTTAAAATAAAAGAGCTCTAGGATGGAAGCAAGGTATTATTAGTATTACTAGTAGTGTTATTACTATTACTAGTTTTAATTTTTTCTCAGATATGGGAGTGGACTGAAAAGGTTCCTGCAGTTCTGGTGCAGGAAAGGGTCCCCAAAAGCTCAGTGGGATGGCTGGAAAAGGGAGTGGGATGATGGGAAGCATGTGACAGCTGCAGCCTGGAATCCTGTGTCCCACCTCCCCTGAACCTCCCCTGGAGGTGATCCCAGATGGAGGACACACAAGCTTGAAGACCTGGCTGTCACCCCACAGTGCAGGGGTTCTGGCAGCTTGGGGGACCTTCCAGGTTGGAGATCCCTGACTCTCCAGCACCCTGTGGATCCCCATCCACCTGTGAAGGGGTCTTTGTGCCCCAGAACGCTTGAAACCCTCCCCAAATCCTATGGGGGACAGCACTCCAACCCTACAGCTTCCCTGCTCCTTCAGCGCCCAAGGGCCCTTCCCTCCCCTCTCAGACCCTGTGAGGTCCCTGACTGCAGCAGGGGACCCTTCCTGCTCTACCGGGTCCCTGTCACCCCACTCCTCAGGGACCCCACTATCCTATATGGCAGTCTCTATTCCCCAGAGACCCCCAAAACCTTATGGGGACCAGTGCTGGTACCATGTGGGGTCCCTCTGTGCAACTGGGGACCCTCACTGCCCTATGGGGTCCCTGTCACCCAACACCCCAGGGACCCCCCAAAACCCCATGGGATCCCTGCATCTCCATCACACCTTCCGTCTTGGTGTCCCACGACTCAGCATTCTACGGAGAGAGGACACAGCCCCCAAACCCTGCGGGGTCCCTGTCTACAGCAGGGGACTCTCTCTCCTCCATGGTCCCTGTCCCCAACTCCCCAGGGCTTCCCAGCACCCTATGCGACAGGCTCTGTGCCCCAGGAACCCCCTAAACCTTACAGGGACGAGTGCTGGCACCCTACGGAGTCTCTGTGTGCAGCAGGGGACCCTCCCCGCCCTACGAGGTGCAGGTGCCCAGCACCCCAAGGGCGCCCACCCAACCGCGGGGGTCTCGGCTCCGCGCGGTGCCCCGCGCTCCCCCGGCCGNCCCCCCGCACTGCCCTCACTGCCCCCACCGCCCGCGCTCCGGGCCGAGCCGGAGGACGACGAGAGAGGTGGGTCCCGGAGGGGATCTCGGTGCCAGCCCCGCCGAGCACGGATCGACCCCCGCGGGGTCCCGAGGGACAGGCGGCCCACAATATTTAGTCATAATTTAATCAAGAGAGGGTTTATTCAAGAGGAGGGAAGGGCTCAGTGCAGTGTGTTTAGATGCTCATGTATGAGTATGGTGATCGTAAGTCTGGAATAATGGATGTTGCCTGCAGTGTTTCTAATGAAGCCACCTAACAATACGAAATCCTCTGGAGAGACAAGAGGATTCTGATTACAAGCATTTTATTGTNTGTCCCCGCCCCATCCGGCGCTGCCGGCACTGTGGGGCGGCTCCATGGCGGAGGCGGAGCGCGGGCTCCGCGGGCTCCGCGGGCTCGGCCCGGCGGGCGCCGGCAGCGGCCTAAAACACAAGAAGTTCCACCTAAGCATGAGGAAGAACTTCTTGACATGGAGAGTGGCAGAAAGCTGGGACAGGCTGCCCAGGGAGGTCCTGGATTCTCCTTCCTTGGAGACATTCCAGACCTACAGGAACATGTTCCTGTGTCGCTTGTTCCAGTTGACCCTGCCTTGGCAGGGGGTTTGGACTGGATGATTTCCAGAGATCCCTCCCAACCCTAATGATTCTGTGATTCCATTTGTTTTATTTACGGAGTTTCTGCCTTTCCCAGTGCCGCTGGCAGAGCTGTCATTGATGAACAAGTTGATCCACACGTCCCTGGTGGAGTCCCAGCAGCACGTGGAGATCCTGCAGCGGGACCCCAGCTCCCCACTCTTTTCCATCAAGACCTTCGAGGAGCTGCCCCTGTGAGTTGCCACAGTCCCCAGCCCCACCACGCTCCAGCGCACCGGCCTCCTTCACACGGGCACTTGGATGCTTTGTTTCCACAGGAAGAAGGAGCTCTTGCAGGGGGTTTATATGATGGGCTTCAACAGACCGTCCAAAATCCAGGAGCAGGCTCTGCCACTCATGCTGGCATACCCGTGAGTAGGAACACGACGTGGCTGAGCCCCGGCTCCTCGTGGCATCCCAGCACTGTGGTGCCAAGCAGGAACGCCCCGACCACTCCATTCCACTAAGCCGCTTTTGCCTTGCAGGCCCCAAAATCTGATTGCCCAGAGCCAGTCAGGGACAGGGAAAACAGCAGCTTTTGTCTTGGCCATGTTGAGCAGAGCCAGTGCCAGCGAGAGATACCCGCAGGTAACACAGGACAGGGAGAGCTGCTGCAGGAGGGGTTGGCCCAAGCGCCCAGGACACTGCCAGGGCCACAGCAGAGCTCTGGGCTTTGTCCCTTGTTCCTGTGTGACTTCACCCACTGGAGTGGGTTGATAAACCACCAGGGCCCAGTGGCAGGTAGGACCAAAAGCACGGTGCCCACCTCAGGGAGGTGCTTTGACTTGCCAGAGTGGATCAATCCAGGCTTCAGTTTCCCTGGAATTTAGGTTTTGAGGAGCAGCTACAGACACTGCTGGTTTCTGGTGGTCAGGTACTCCCAGTCCCCTCTCTGAGTGCAGAACCAGCTTTGCCAGCTGTTCCCAGCCATGTAAGATCTCCTCTTGTATGCATGGACAGTGTGACTGAACTAGGGCACAGGAACAAGCTGCACCATGCTGCTGAGAGACACATTTCCTCCTCAAAAAGAGCAGCAGCAGCTTCTTTCTGCCCCCTTGGCTGGAGCTGGGAACACAGCCCAGCTCCTGAACCTCCAGCCCTGCCATGCCCAGTGTGCCCCATCCTGGGCCTGACAGCTCCTTCCTCTGCTCTCCTGGCAGTGCCTCTGCCTGGCTCCCACCTACGAGCTGGCTCTGCAGATCGGGCAGGTGGTGCGGACCATTGGGAAGTTCTGCACTGACATCAAGGTGAACTACGCTGTCCGGGGGAACCGAGGTGAGTCCAGCACAGCACAGCTAGCAGCACTGCTCCAGAAAGGGGAAGGGAGCACAGGGATCCTCTCTTAGAGCTGGAGCTACCAGGGGCTGCCCAGACATCCATGAAGGGCAGTAAAGTAGTGTCTGTGCCCCTCTCTTGCTGAGGAGGCTTTTCCATCATCACCAACTGCTTGCAGACTCCCTTTTCCCATATGGGGGTGGTTCCCATGCCCCAAGGCTGTAGGGAAATGTCATGCTGACCCCTTGAAGGCATCACTGAGCAGACAGAGTCTGAGCAAGCCAAGGGAAAATTCAGAACACCAGAGAGCTCCATGCCTGGAGGCAGCCAAATGCCTTTTGCCCCCTTGCAGTTCTGAAGGGCACAGTGCTGGAGGAGCAGATCATCATTGGAACACCGGGCACCACACTGGACTGGTGCTTCAAACAACGCGTCCTGGACCTGACAAAGATCTCCTTGTTTGTGCTGGATGAGGCTGACATCATGATCGACACACAGGGCCTCTCCTGTCAGAGCATCCGCATCCACAGGTGAGGATTGCTGAGAGCTGGTGTCCTGATTCCCTGCTTTCCCTTCTCTTCTTTAAAGGAATCTGTCACAAAAGGGATGTGAGAGTGTGCCCATGGTGCCAAAGAGGCTTGTCCACAGGTCTGTCTTTCTGTAAAACTGTATGCACGGGACACACAGGAAGACACTTCACCTCGTTTACCTTTTCTTTGAGCTGTTACAGGGCTCAGATTGACTCACAGAATCATAGAATGGCCTCAGTTGGAAGGGACCTTAAAGCCCATCTTGTTCCCACCCTTTCCCATTGGCAGGGACACCTTCCATTAGACCAGGTTGCTCAGAGCTCCATCCAGCTTAGCCTTGAACGCTTCCAGGGATGGGGTAGCCACTGCTGCTCTCAGCATCCTCACAGGGAAGAACTTCCTTCTAATATCTAAACCTTTTTTTTTTTTCAGTGTGAAGCCATTCCCCCCTTTTCCTGTCATTCCAGACTCTTGTAAAAAGTCTCTCTCCATCTTTCTTGTCAGCCCTCTTGGTTTCCCCTTCTGTTGAAGGCAACACAAAATCAGTTTAAATTAGGGTTTCTGTCCTTCTCCTGGGCAGCAGCAGCTGCTCTCTGAGGCTGACAGAGCTTTTTCCCTGCCCCAGGGCTCTTCCCAAGAGCTGCCAAGTGCTGCTGTTCTCAGCCACTTACAAGGAGCCCGTGCGGGCCTTTGCAGAGCGGATCATCCCCGACCCCATCGTGATCAAGCTGCGTGAGGAGGAGCTCACCCTGGGCAACATCAGGCAGTACTTCATGGTGTGCCAGAGCTCAGACGAGCAGTACAAGGCCCTCTGCAACCTCTACGGCAGCTTCACCATCGGTCAGGTCATGATCTTCTGCCAGGTAAGGGGCCTGCCTGGGAGAGCCCTGCACTGCCCCTCTCCTCTTGGGAATAGCAGGAATGGGTCATTTTACAGTGTGGGCACAATGGGCTCCTCCCAAGACCCCCAAAACAAAGGAGCAGACCTCAGGGGAGTGTTGAAAACTGCCATGAGGAGTAGGGGACACTGGAGAGGGAACTGTTGGCCTCAGCCTGTCCCCATGTGTGCAGACCCGGAGGCTGGCAGTCTGGCTGTCGGGGAAGATGAGCCGGGACGGGCACCAAGTGGCCATCCTGACAGCAGAGCTGACGGTGGTGCAGCGGGCCAGCATCATCCAGCGCTTCCGTGAGGGCAAGGAGAAGGTCCTCATCGCCACCAACGTCTGTGCCAGAGGTATCCTGGCAAACCCAGCGCCCCTCTGACGGCCCGAAGTGCACCGGGCCTGCTTTTCTTCCTGTGGGACAGGGTATCCCAAGAGGATCCTTTCCCTCTCTTCCAGGCATTGATGTGCAGCAGGTCACCACCGTGGTGAACTTTGGCCTCCCCGTGGATCAGGACGGCGAGCCGGATTTTGAGACCTACCTGCACCGCATCGGGCGGGCGGGACGCTTCGGGCACCGCGGCATCGCCTTCAGCGTGGTGCAGAGGGAGACCGTGCAGCTCGTGCACAAGATAGAGGAGTATTTCCGTGAGTGTCCGCATGGAGCTGCCGTTCCAAGAGGCGGGCTTGGGACTGTGATCCCCTCCAGCTCATTTCCTGTTTGCAAATAGTCCTTGTGGGGCTGCTCCTCTCCCCAGGGCTCATCTCACTGGGAACGGGTGACAGACACAGCTTTTAGGGTGATTTTTGCTCCCTAGCAGGCACATTGCCTAAGAAACAGCCCTGGAGGTTATGTGCAACTTGCAAGGGGCATTACCAGTACCCAGGATGCCTCAGCACCTTTTTTTGTTCCCTCTTTCAGGCATTTTTTCTGCCTTTCCTTGCAAGCGCTTGTCCCAGGGTGCCCCAGCTCAGCTCAGCCCTGGCTGTGGGAGAGGAGTTGGCAGCTGTGGAAATCTTTCCTGAGTGGAAATTGATTGTCACTTGCTAACATCAAGAGGATTTTCATGGGATTTGCCAGATGCCAGGGCTGCACTGATGGCTTTTTGAATCCCAGTGCCTGTTTCCCCTGTGATTTTTAGAAGAAAGAAGGTTATAGAAGCCTTCTGATGGGCAGCAGTGTGTCCCTTCCACATCTCCTGTCTCAGAGCCACTCAGCTCTCTTGGTTCCTTCAAATGTCCATCTGTCCTTGGAACCTGGAATGAGCCTGAGGCAGACACCAAGCAGAGAAGACACAAGCCAAACATTCTGGCAGAGATTGTTGCCATGGAGTAGAAGCAATGAGCAGCTGGAACAACTGGCACGTGCATGAGCCCAACCACAGCCATGGCCAGAAGGAGCCAGTGTGAGGATGAGCCTCCAGCGATCTGACTTGTGCTTTCCATGTTGTGATGTTGCAGTTGGAGGGTACAAACCTTCCCTGTCCTGCATGGCTGTGGAGGTGGGAACAGGGAGCGGGGGCACCTCAGAGGCTGAGCTCTGCCTGCTGCTGCCGTGGGGCTGCTGCTTGTGCTTGCTGCCCTGATCCAGTTCCCCTCGCACTTTGTCCCAGCTGATTTCCCCACTGACCCAGTTTCCCCTGCACTTCCTCCCAGCTGATTTCCCTGCAGAGGGAAATGCTGCAGTGAGCACTCTGGGAGCTTCCCAGCTGGCGTGGGGCACTCAGGTGGCACAGACACCAGCTCAGGGGAACGAGCTCTGCGCTTGCATCCCAACAATTGTTCCTTCCTTCCTACAGAGACCACAATCAAGCAGCTGGATCCGTACGACATGGACGAGCTGGAGAGGCTTGCAGCTGAGTGAGGAGCAGGGATTCGTTCTCCCAAATCCAAGTTGTAGTTCTAAACAGGAGGAAAAGTTACAGGGGAAGATTGCCCCGTTCTCTTGTATTCTCCTGAGGCTGTTGAGTTTTGTTTTGTTGCTTGAGGAGAGGCTGGAGCAAACCTTGTCTCGCTAGGTGGCAGCAGGAATCCACTGCTGCCATCCCAGATCCCGGGGCAAAACCCAAGTGTTCAGGGTCCTGGTAGTGCAGGAAAGAGGTTGGACCCCCGGGGGTCCGAAATCCAAGTGTTCAGGATCCCATCGGTGGAGGAGAGAGGTTGAACCCCAGGGGTCTGAAATCCAAGTGTTCGGGGTCCTGGCAGTGTGAGGACAGAAGTTGGACTGCAGGGACTGGGCTGTGTTTGTGCCTTTGTTAATCTTTAATAAATGGAATTGTTTGTAATCACCAGGGTGGCTCCTTCTTTACCAAAATTCTCTGAAATACATCAACCCTCGCAGGTGGGGTTTGATTAGGTCGGTGTTGACAATGGTGTCATTTATAGGGTTGGGTACTGTGCCCTGCTCTCCTCATCCAGATTTCTGTCCAAACCTGACCTGAATGGGTACAAAAAGTGACCAAAATATGATGAGAGCACAGCCAGAAGCATGTGGCAGTGGAAGCAGGACCTGGTGGTAGCAGGAGGGGACCTGGCCCTGGCTCTGCAGTTCCTTGCTGCCAGCTTTAACCCTTTGGGGCATTTCAAGCCCCAAAACCTGTTTGTGGGGAGTACACACATTTGGTATTAACAGTGTGATTTGGTAACAAGCAATGAATTCTAATTAAAGGATCAGTGAAGGAGATGGGAGATGGCAGGTAGTTTTCCAGACTTTGCTGAGTGTTTCCTTATCCCACTCACCATATGCACCCCCAAATCCCCCCTGGCTTGCTCCAGCCCCCTGGCATTGCGTTACGGCACAGCCACCCCTATGAATGTTTGATGGTCTGGGGCATTGCAGACAGTGGGAGATGAAATATCAAACCTTACTCCTTGCCTGGCTTCCCCAGCTTCAAACCCCCTAGCTTTGATCACAGCGGAGTGGCAGCGTGTTTTCCTGTCCTTTAGCAAAAAAAATATTGTGTGGAGGAGGGAACACTCAGGAATTAAATTCCCACGTGGGGGGAATGCAAGGATGCTGCCATTCCCACAGCAAGCGCACCGCTCCTCAGCCCTGAGATTGCAGGGGCCCAGGTGGCACTGGCGTCGGGTTCCCCCTGTGCTGGCAGGTTGATAAATAATTAACAGTTAATCAGGGCTGGGCTTAATTACCTGGGGGTAACCGGAGAGCAGGTTGTGCGGGAGAGCGCAGCCCTGCTTCGGTGTGCCGGTGCTGGACATGGCGCCATGGAGCGTGGCCGGGCACCGCCGCCGCCTTGGAGGGGGCCCTGGATCCTGGTGCTGCTGCCGGCGCTGGCGAGGGGTGAGCACCGACCCGTGCCCGCGGTTCCCGGGTGGGGGGCAAGCAGAGGCCTGACGGAGGCGCTGCCCCGGGGCAGGGCAGCCGCTGGCGGCCGGCGAGGCGGCCTACGAGGAATGGCGGGCGACGGGCGTGCGAGGCCGGGCGGTGGAGCTGAGCTGTGGGCCCGCGGCCGCGGCCCCGCCGGCCGCGGTCTTCTGGAGCTTCACGCCACAGGGAGAGGGGCTCCCGCGGGCCGTGGCCGTGGGCTCGGGCAGAGAGGTGGCCATGGCCCCTGGCACGGGGATGCTGGGCCGGGTGACGCTGCGCAATGGGACACTGGAGCTGCGGGAGCTGCGGGTGGCCGCCCAGGGCCGCTTCCTCTGCCAGGGGCTCTTCCCAGAGCGGGGCCGGCTCCGTGTGGGCTATGCCGCCGTCTTCCTGCGTGTCCTGGGTAAGTCCCTGGCTGTGGCCAACCTGGGGGGCCTGCTGGCCAGCAGTAGCCAGCATCACACTCTCTTAGATCACGATCCCCTTGCCCAGTAGCCAACAGAGCCATCCACTGGCCAACAAAACACTCCCCTAGCCAAGAAAGGGCTCCAAAAGTCAATAAAGTGTAGCACAAACCAGCGTAGTGCCCCACTAGCCAATGTAGAGTCCTACTAGCCAACATGGTGGTTCACTAGCAACTGTAGTACCCTATTCACCACCAAGCACCCCACTAGTTAGCAGAGTACCCTACTTGCCAAAGTAGTCTGCCACTAGCCAGCAAAGCATCCTACTAGCCAACACAACACACAACTAGCCAATATAGCATCCCATCAGCCAAGGTAGCTCAACAGAAGCCAACATAGCACTCATCAGCCAACCCAGAGCCCCACTAGCCAGCACAGACACCATCAGCCAGCAAACCTCCCTTACCTCCAACTAGTGTAGCCCCCTACGAGCCAATACAGCAGTCCACTAAGCCACCCTCATTTCCTTGCCCTGGCTACCCAAGCATCTCAAACTGGTCTCAGTAGCTACCCCAGCTAGCACCCATGCCCACAGCCAGGGCGCCCCTCACTAGCCCTCAGGTGTCCTCACTAGCCATTCTACGGGCTGCTATGGCACTTCACTGGCCAAACAATCCATCTGGGGGGGGGAGATGGGTGGGCCCTGGGGTGCTCTGATGTCTGTGGGGGCCGCTCACACTCGGTGCCCCCAGTGCCCGTCTCCAAGCCCTTCGTGCGGCCGACGGCGGCGGCGGCAGCGGAGGGGGCAGCGGTGGCCCTGACGTGCACTGTGCGGGAGGGGACGGAGCCGCTGAACTTCTCCTGGCAGCACCAGGAGCCCCGGGGGGGTCTCTCGGTGACCCCTGCGGGGCTGGGGGGCTCCAGGGCAGAACTGCAGCTGACTCCTGCCAACCGCAGCCACACGGGCTGGTACATCTGCACCGTGCGCAACGAGGTCAACAACCGCAGCAGCGACCCCGTCTACCTGGACATCGTCTGTGAGTGCCCTGGCTGCCACCCACCCCGGGGGCCCTCAGCCACCAGCTGGGGGGGCATCTTCAGGGCTGGTGCCATCCATGGCACATCTGTGGCCATCACAATGTTCCGTGGTTCGTTCATGGCCACTGAGTACCCTGCCACCATGGTATGTCCATAGCTATCATGGAACATCCATGGACATCATGTATCCTGCCTCCGTGATGCCTTTGTGGCCACCACTATGTCTCTATGGCCACCACGGTATGGCTTGTTGTTCCTTTGAAGTATTCATGGCCATCATACACCCCAGCAGCATAAATGCCACCAAGGCCACCGTGTGCGCTGCCACCATGATGCGTCCGTGGCCACTGTGTGTCATGGTGGGCTCACAGCCCTCATGGTGCACCCTTTCCAAGGAGGCTTTGCTGCCCTGCTTCCCACCAGTGGGAGGAAGCCCCAGGGAGGGCTGCGTCCCCTCTGTGGGGCTGTCCCTGTCTAAAGGGCCCCGTGTCCCCGCAGATGGCCCTGACGAGCCGGCCATCCGTGTGGAGCCCTTCTCCCCCGAACAGGGCAGCTTCTCGGCGGGCGAGCGGGAGGACGTGGTGCTGAGCTGCCTGGCTCCCTCCAACCCCCCCAGCCGCTACGTCTGGCTGCACAACGGTTCCCAGGTGCACGTGGGGCAGACCTACGTCATCTCTGCCATCGCCCGCGCCCAGGCGGGCACATACACCTGCCTGGCCGAGAACAGCCACCTGCAGACGCGCACCCAGGCCACCATCGTCCTCACCGTCTACTGTGAGTAACCCCGCGGGGGGGCCGCCAGGTCCCCGCAGGGTGAGACGGACCAGCGCAGCTCCCTGGTGAGGATGTGGGTGGGAGGGGCAGTTTGAGGTGGGGCTGGGGGGAACCCACGCTCTCTCCCAGTGCCCGTGGTCTCCTGCAGATCCGCCGGCCGGGAGCCCCAGGTGCTCTGCCCTGGCCTCCGATGATCAGCGGGATGTGGCCCTGCGCTGCCGCTGGCCGGGGGGCTTCCCCCTGGCCCGGCTGCGCTGGGTGGGCCCCCAGGAGGAGGAGGAGGAAGAGGGGTTGATGGGGACCAGTTTTTCCATGGCCACCCGGATCCAGTCAGGGGCAGGCACCAGGAACGGCAGCTCCTTCTCCTGCCTGGCCTCCCACCCCGCGCTGCCACTGGGGGCTGCATGTGGGACCACCCTGTGTGAGTGACAACGCACCCTTCTGCCCCCAACCCCCTTTCTGACCCCCTGGTGTCACAGCAGAGCTGCAATGACCCTGTGCCGTGGCCAAACCATGGGATGGGCACTCCAGGGTGCTGCTGCCTTTCCTGGGACCTTCAGCACCTCCAGCTTGCTCCAAAACGGGGGACGCTGCGGCACAGCCGGGACTGTCGAACCCCCCTCGCCCCGGGGTGGGGGGTGTGTCTCCTTTTTGGGGGTGCTTTGGCACAGCCTGGCAGTGCCCCTCCCTGACGCCGCTCCGTCCCGCAGGGGTCCCGTCCGGCAGCCCCACCTGCGCGGCGGCGGCCACCAAGGGTGACGAGTATGTGATGCTGCGGTGCCGCTGGGAGGGCGGCACGCCGCTCGTCACCCTGCGCTGGCGGGACAGTGCGGGCCGGACCTTGGGCGACCCCGCAGCCTCCACGGCCGTGCTGGTGCTGGGCACCGACGGCAGCCTGGGGGGCCGGGAGTTCGTCTGCGAGGCCGCACACCCGCTGCGGGCCGCTGCCGCCGAGTGCCGCCTGCGCCTGGGTAAGCCGGGCCCGTCCCCAGCGCCCCCACCGTGCCACGGCGGGGTGGCACGTCCCGGCCGATAGCGTCCTCGCTTCTCGCCGAGTAGAGGTCCCCGAGCTGCAGGCGGAGAGCGAAGTGGCGGTGCTGGAGGGCGGCGAGGCACAGCTCGCCTGCCGGCAACGTGGCAGCAGCGCCGCTCTCGGTGCCACGGTGGCTTGGTACGACCCAAAGGACAGGGAGGTGACACAGGGACTGGCCAAGTACCAGCTGGAGCAGGGAGAAGCGTGGGTCAACCTCACTGTCCGAGATGCCGAGTGGCCGGGGGACAGTGGGATCTACCGCTGCACCGCCACCAATGCCGTGGGCACTGCCAGCCTCCCCGTCCGCCTCCGCGTGGACCGTGAGTTCTGGGAAGGGCAAGGGTGGGCTGGGGGCATCAAGGGGGGATTGGGGGCATCAAGCCCCTCCTGCCGGGTGCCATCTCGCCGCAGGGTACCCAGCCCCGCCCAACGTCACCATCAGTAAGCTGCGGTACACGCGAGCGCGCACCGAGGTGCGCCTGGAGTGGCGGACGCAGGGCGCGGGCAACCTCACCGGCTTCGTGGTGCAGCGGCGACAAACCAAGAAGCCCCTCCGGGAGAGCCCCAGCCCCTGGGAAACAGCCGCCGGCGACATCGAGCCGCACTCCCGCGACCGGCGCCTGGGGGGGCTGGACCCCGCGGTGCTCTATGCTTTCCGCGTCCTGGCCGTCAACCACCGCACGGCCGGGCACCCCTCCGAGGTGCAGACGCCAGGTGAAGTGGGCAGGGGCTGCTGCTCCGTGGGGGCAGAGCAAGGGTTGAGTGCAGGAGGGCAGCGATTCCATCCCGCTGGAGCTGAGGAGCCGAGTGTGAGCAGCCGTCAGCAGGTTTCAGGCACAGGCTCGCACCTTCCCTGGCCTTTCTGGGCTCTGCCCGTCCCTGCTGCCTGCCATGTTCCCTCTGTTCTTTTCCAGCCGAGCCTCCCTTCGAGGCCTACCCGGCGGTGACGGGGGCGGCGGTGGCAGGGATGCTGGTGGCCACCGCAGCATCGCTCCTGGCCGTGCACTGCATCGCCCGCCACCGGGACACCCTCCCACGTGAGTGCCAGGGCCGCGGGGGCTCGTCGGGGGCCACAGCTCGACCCCGACGGCCACACCTCACCCCCATCTGTGTCCCCAGGGCTGCACGACTTGCTGTTCCGCACGTGAGTGCCCAAACCCCCTCGCCCCGCTGCTCCCGTGCCCGGGCACCGGCGAGACCCTGCGCGTCCCCGCAGGGCCGCTCCCGGCGCCCAGGAGCCTGTGAGCACAGCGGAGGACGCTGCAGCAGCCGCAGGCGGGGAGGAGGAAGCAGGGCCAGCACAGGGAGAGCCGTCTGCCCCCGGCACGGCTGCAGGGACTGGAGCAGCACCAGCACAGGGAGAGCCGTCTGTCCCCGGCACGGCTGCAGGGACTGGAGCAGCACCAGCACAGGGAGAGCCGTCTGTCCCCGGCACAGCAGCAGGTACCGGGGCGAGCTGAGGGCTGAGCCGCTGCCCCGCTGACCCAGCTCCCACCTGTGCCACTCGGGCTCCCCCACCCCTTGCAGAGCCGCTCTCGGCAGCACCAGGCACCACCGATGACCCACCAGTTAATGTCACCATCACCGTGACAGCGACACCGTGACCACTCCGGCTTTTGCTCTGTATTTCCCTCTCCTCCTCTCTTCCACACCACGGGACGGCAGCACCCACCTGTGCCGCGTCGGGCTGGGAGGCAGCTGGCTGCAAATGCAGCACCCGGCGAAAGCCCCTCCGGCTCAGCCTCGGGCCTGCAGTTACTGCTGGAGCTAAAATAAATATTTAGGCTACAATAAATAGTTTCTCACCGATGGCAGAAAAAAAGCCCGAGGGCCAAAGTGCTGCTCTCAGCTCCAGGGCTGGCATCGACTGGGGATGCTGCTTTGGGACTGTGCAGAGGTTTCTGTGGTACAAAAACAGCCACAAAGCTTTTTGTGGGAAGGGGCCTCATCTTCACCCCCAAACTCCCCGGTTTCAGGCCAAACCGCAGGAGGTTAAAAATAGTGATTGGAGATAGTTTTCCCCTGCACTGGTGCAAGCATGAAGGGAAGCAGGGTCCAAGGAAAGTGTCAGGCAGTTCCCAACTTTCCTGGTCCTCATCTTCTGGTGCATGTGGAGACAGGGACACCTTGGGCCATTTTCTCCTGTATGTGGTTAATAATAACCCATTAGGAAGTGTCAAGCCACACGAACCAACCTTGATCAGTGCCCAAAGAGTATCAATTCCCACACCAGCCATAAAGCAGCACTGACCCCTTTATCAAACCACCCCCAGAAATACGAACCCTACCCAAACCCCCTGCGAAACCATCACTTCCAAACACAACATTCCAAAGGGACATTACAGCTTCTCTGGAAAACAGTGTGTCTTTATCTGACACACCCACAATACAGGCGAGGTTTAAGCAAGGTTGTTTAAAACCATGGTTAAATTTCAGTGTTTGGGGAAAACGAAGCAGCCGCAGTTAAATCCCAACCACTCGCCTGCCAATCTCTGTTGGAAAATGGGAAAGCCTTGCAGCAGGTCCTGGAAAAGGAAAATCCTGGCTGTGAGGATGAGATAAACAAAAAGGGAGGAGGGAGATCTGTGGTGGCTCTGGGGTACGTGGCAGCCAAAGCCTACGGGTGTGAAGTCCTTGGTGTGCAGAGAACTTTGGAATAATGCAGCTCTAGCTGGGAGGATGCACAACCCTAAAAAAAGGCAAAAGAATAAATATAACCACAAATAATGAAATAGAAGACAAGGATTTGGGGAGAGCTCATTGAGGCCTTCAAAAGAGGGAGAGGGATTTCTTATACAAGCAGATAGTTACAGGACAAGGGAGAATGGCTTCACACAGCCAGAGGGCAGGTTTAGATGGGATATTGGTAAGAAATTCTTCCCTCTGAGGTGGTGAGGCCCTGGCACAGGGTGCCCGGAGAAGCTGTGGCTGCCCCAGTCTTGGAAGTGCCCAAGGCCAGGTTGAAAGTCTTGGAGCAGGAATAGTGGAAGGTGTCCCTGCCCATGGCAGGGGTGGAATGGGATGAACTTTAAGGTCTCTCCCAAATCAAACTGTTCTGGGATTCTATGAAACATTAAAAACCCCATCCCAACACTCAGAGCAGCCCCTGGAGCTGCTGCTACCAAAGCAGATCTCAAGGGCTTGCTCCTTGCACAGACATCACT
This sequence comes from Irena cyanogastra, assembly GCA_013397155.1. Lineage (NCBI taxonomy): Eukaryota > Metazoa > Chordata > Aves > Passeriformes > Irenidae > Irena > Irena cyanogastra. The sequence continues at coordinate 405,710 of VWZV01016427.1, read as the reverse complement.
CCCCTGTGGCTGGTGAAGCTGCACCAGTAGCCCTGAGCTCCCCAGGGCTTTGGAGCAGCTGCAGCCAGGCTGGCACGGCTCCCTCCCTTCCCAGACTGGCCAGGGACACACTGCTCTGGGCTGTACATGTCACCTTGGGGTGGCCATCACTGTAAATTGTGCTTCATTTCTGGGGCTCTGCACTGGGATTCGTGTGGGGGGAAGGGAGTGCTTTGCAAGCACTGGTTTGGTTTATTTACTGGGATTAAATTTGGAAAGGAAAAATTAAAACACCCACCCAAGCCCTGCAGTTAAGGTTGCAGCACCTCCATCGTGCTGTGTCCAGGATAGGCAGGTTCCTGACAGTCGTGCCCAGGGCTGGTGGGAGCTGTTTCACCATGACTGGTTTCATTTCAGAGCTATCCAAGCTGTTAGTAATCTCTCAAAGCAAGAGTTGAACTGGATTTTGTCTTCTGTGAGTGGGAAAGTGAGACAGGCTGGATTTCCACCTCTACTTCTGCAGAAGGGTCATTGAGCACCTCAAGACAGTGTCACTGACTCAAGTTCTGCTTCAAGCTGCACAGGACAGACTCAACCAAGGCTCATTTTTCTTACTGATCTTCTTATTTCCTCATCGGGATTTTCCCAGAGAAACCAAAAGAGGCCAGGAGGTGTTCATGGAAAGGAGGGTTCAAGTACCATGTCACCGAGCTGCCAGGGAGGTGGCAGCTGTTGGTCATTTCAGACCTGCTTAAATCCCTCTCTTGGGCTCCTCGGAAGCATTTGTCCTGCTGGTAAATTGCCACGGAAACACACTCCACACTTCCCATCCTCATTCTTTATATTATTACAATTCTTTTTTATACACATAACCAGGCTAGTTTTGTGGTGTGTGGGGGAAGAAAAAAAAAAACCAACAAAAAAGGGATTTCAAGGCATAAATAATATAAAAAGGCAACCATTTTGAAACCAAGATACATTCATATGACACTACTACAAAAAATAAATAGTGACTCTCTCTGTTATAATTAACATCCCCCCGTGACTCCCTCTCAGCGATGCTGCGGTGCAGTTCCTGGCGTTAAGTGGGGACAGCAGTCACTGCCTCAGGATTCCCGCAGCTGGAGCTGACAAAGGTCCCCAGAACCATTTAGGGTGACTCCGGATGAACTCCATCCTGGTTTTTCCTTACAGTCCTTGGAAACAGGCTGAAGAATGAGGGGACTCCAACTCAAAATGTGGTTCGATGTTTCCGAGTGCAGGAAGCTGCCGCCTGCAAAGCAAGAGCAGGGCGGGTGGTTGTGTGGGGTTTTGCAGGAGATTCTCTGTCAGCACAACAGAACCACATGCCCCAAAAACTCTTTAATTCCAGTGGGTGACGCTCTTAGGGCTCAGGCTCATTCCCACCACACCAGGCACAAGCACAGGGCACAGGCTCTATCCCAACACAGCACCTGTATCAAACAGCTCACGTTGAGGAGCTCAGCACAGCCCTGGAATAATAAAACCTGCTCCAAGATGGCTGTTGCTGAAAGCAGCTATGAAATAATGCTGAACCTTTAGGATTCATTTGCACGTGGTCACAATTCACAAAAGTGCTACACTCACCCCAAATCAACAACAGCTCCAGGCATTTGGTGGAAATGGGTTGGTGAGGAATTCATGGCACCAAGGCCACACTCCTGATCTGGTACACCCTGCCAGAGGTGTGTCCACCTGAACCTCCCTCCCCCTCCTGCCACGATGGGGGGTGCAGAGGGAACTGCCTGATTCCAGCACACAAAGTGCAGTGAGTCCAGGGTGGGACAAGGAACAGGTTCCCTTTCCACCAACAGAGACTGGGTCCCTCCCTGTGCCAGTTCCTGCCTCCAGGATGGCTCTGGAACGCTTGTGTCCTGTGTCGGGGCCAATGGGTGTGCTGTGAGTGCAGCATCCATCAGTCACAGCCTCCTTATGTGTCAATGAGCCCTGTTTAGGGCCATCAATCACAAGGGCACGGCACTGGAGCAGCACTGCTCCCACCTTCCATGATGGGAAAGGCTTCACCTTCCTCCAAGCCTGCTTTTACAAGGGTTTAATTACTCTCTGCAATAAATTAAGCTCCCTACAGATGTCCTACAGAATTTTCCCAGCTTCCCAGGCAGGTGCTATCCTCTGCAGGATGCCTCACCGTCCATGCAATCCACGGAGAGCTGGCCTATGCCCTCCTGACAGCAGGGATGCTGTGCCAGGGGCTGCTCCGCGCTCTCCCCGCCCTCCTCCTCCAGCCGGGGGCTGCACTCGGGGCTGGCTGAGGCCAGGCACATGGCCACCATGACGTGGGGGCTCAGGGGCTTCATCTCCACACCATCCTGCTGGAAAGGGGCTCCGAGGGGCACGACGGGCAGCGCGCTGCTGCCGAAAGTGCCGTTGGTTTTGGTGAAACACCTGCGGGAGGGACGGAGGCCAACGTTACTCAGAGTGGCTTCTTCCCCCCTTCTTCCCTCCCCCCCCAACTTTTAAGTGTTTTACCACGTCAACAATCAGAGCATTTGTCAAATCAGTTTTAAATATATTTGTGGAGCGATTCTGACATTAAGAAAAGGATTGAGTGGGTTTTTTTTCTCCCAGCAGACAGCTGAAAACATTCAAAACACGCTCAGTTCCCTCCCCCATCGATTGAGACCCAATGACCTGACTTGTGAGTCCATTTCTCCATCAAAGCAAATCCATAAAACATGTTTTCACTGCCAAGATAAAGAGCTCAAATTTGAAACCCAAGCAGCACACTTAGGTACCTTGAAAAATAAATACTAAGTGTTATTAGAGTGAATGCAAATTAGAATAATAGATGCAATATAAAAAATTTAAGCCCCCCCCTTCTGCTGTGTAAGTCAGATTGTGGCCCTGTAATACCTGTGTAAAGCTGTGGAACTGAAGTTAAAGTGCTGAATCAATTATTACAGCTGAAGTATTTAAGTTTTAAACAAAAAGGAGCAGGTCTTTGACACACACACCACTGTGGCACAAGGGAAAACACCTCAGTGTTTGCAGCCCCATGAACAATGTGGCCTCAGGGAACATTGATATAAACAATTCCTACATAAGAAAGCCGTAACTACCCCAAAAATAAAATGTTCACTTGCTCAGCTACCACAAATTTTGAGAAACTACAAGCCAAGATGCTCCTTGTTATACAGAGCAGGACAGAGATGGATCCACAGATAAACGCATGCAAATAAGGATGGAAAGTGTTCACACCCTCCAATGACACCCCAAAATGCTCCTGTGAAAGCTGAACAGACTCCAGGTCTTTATAGGCTAGTGCAGATACAACTCTGAGCACTCTTCTTCTCTTTTTTCTGACCAGATGTAAACCCATCCCTCACCTGCCTTGCTCTCAGGGATCAGCCCAGTGCACTTGCTATGTATCATCCCTGGGGCTGTTTAAGACTGGCATTTGGAAATACAAAAATTGATCCCTGGGACCTGCCTGCTCAGCTGCTGGCTCAGCAAGTAGCACCGTGTGCTGCTCCAGACTGATTCTGCCCCAAACCTGAGCAGAGCAGATGAAAAATTGCTGGAAAAGGAGGAAAGATGGACTGGGACACCAGCAGTGCCAGGGCAGCAGCCAGCAGAGCTGACCTCGACAGCAGCCCAGCACTGAGCTCAGAAGGGTTTCAAACAGGACATGTTAAGCTTGGCAGTCTCAGTTAAGTCCTGCCCAAGTCCCAGAAACCACTTCTGTGCCACTAAAAAAGTCATGGCAATAACGAAAACCATCAGGCTGGAGGGACCTGTCCTACAGCCCTGCCTAGAGCCTCAGTTCTTACCTGAAATCTGATCAAAACCTGGGATCAATGTTGCCAGAACTGGAAGGCAACAAAACACCCAACAACACAACTAAACTTGTCAGAGGAGGAACTGTAGTAAGCTTTCCCTCTGGCAAATGCTTCACCTACAAAGCCAGAACAAGAGAAATGGGTTCCCCATGGAGCCTGCTCCCCTCCCAAAAGCTGTGAGGATGGAGCAGCACTAAGCTTCAACCTTCACTCTCCTATTCTGTCCTTCCACTCCTGTAACTGCCTCGAAAATCATTATTCCAAGTACCAAAATACCACAGAAGCCACTGGAGAATCCACATGAAACACATCTGGTCCTCAAACAAATCCATTTATTAGTTTGCCTTTCTCTCCGCAGAGGTTTTGACTGCGCTCACTTATTATTCAGAAAAAAAGGCTCAGAGAAACCCATCTAAATGTTTGGGTTTGCACGTTTCTGGGGGTTTCTTCTTAAAGATACAGAGGCCAGTGAAGTTCTCTGTATTATTGTAAGAGCTTGAAGGATGTTTCAACACAGCAGTTCAGCCTTCTAAGCTTCAATAACCACATTTTGATGGAAACTAGCCATGGGGATATCCAGAGCAGAGTGTGGAGGAAGAGTCTTGTAAAACCCCTACTGGGAAAACACATCTTCTATCAATTCTTAATAATGAAACACTACTAAACTACAATCTAAAAAAATCATTATTTAGATGAAAAAGCTGGAAAAACAAACTGATGTTCCTACATTTGAATTGTGTATTTCAGATTTCTAATCAAAATACAGTAGATTTGCAAAGGAGAGAGATCTGCAAAAGTGTAAATTCCTCTGCAAACGTCAGGTATCTTGAGAGCTTTAGCACAAAGGCACAAGAGAAGAAAAAAGATCAATTCTCAATCCTGTCAACCACAGGCTTTGTCCACAATAGCAAAGTGGGTCTCCAGTTTTCAGCAGCTTCTCCCTCTGGCAAGGCTCCACGAGAAGTTATGAGGGATAAAGTGCTAATTTAAACAGAAGACCCAGGGATTTCAGCCCTGGAATAATAAAACCTGCTCCAAGATGGCTGTTGCTGAAAGCAGCTATGAAATAATGCTGAACCTTTAGGATTCATTTGCACGTGGTCACAATTCACAAAAGTGCTACACTCACCCCAAATCAACAACAGCTCCAGGCATTTGGTGGAAATGGGTTGGTGAGGAATTCATGGCACCAAGGCCACACTCCTGATCTGGTACACCCTGCCAGAGGTGTGTCCACCTGAACCTCCCCCCCTGCTGCCACGGGGGAACTGCCTGATTCCAGCACAGGATTCCAGGGTGGCAGAGGAACAGGTTCCCTTTCCACCAACAGAGACTGGCTCAGGGGGACAGCCCTCACCTGTGCACTGAGGTTGAACAAAACGAGGAAAACACTCCAGCCTCAAATTCCCACTTGCCAAAACCTACTGAGCTGACTGCACTAAGCCAACAGGCCTTTCTCCTCCTTCTCCTCTTCCTCCTCCTCACCCTGGCCATACACCCAGCTCCCTGGTGTAAAGCTGAGGCACGTTCTGCTCCTCTCCACTCCCCTCTCCCATGTCCTCTTCCCATTCCCCCAGCTCCAGGACAGGAACAGAGCAGTCCCTGCTGTGCAGCTCTCTGCCAAAGCGAGGTTAATGATCCCCTCCGGGCCAAGGCAGCTGTAAGGGACAACTTGTTTCTCTATCAAGCAGTCAAATATAGACTAGGGCTGTGAAAACTCAAAGTTCAGGCCCTGCTGATGACCCATCTGGGAGGAGCAGTGCAGTTGCAGAGGATGGAACTCTTCCCCTTGCTTTCTTAGGAAAAAAAAAAAAGAGCAAATAAAAAACGAAATGTGTTGAACACTGGAAGCAAGCTCTTAATTACAGTGTAACACATATGGCGTGTTCTAAATTACCACGAGTCTCAGACATCCTAGGGAGAGCTGCTGCACAGCCTGCTCAAAATCACAGCACTGGTGTGTGAGGGGACATATTGGGCTTTCCTGAGACCTGCCAGGGACACGGGGCCAGGCAAGGCAAGCCCAGCTCCACCTGCAAGCAGCAGCTTGTCAGCATCACACTGTCATGCACACATTTATGGAAGCAAGAATGATTCTAAGCTCATTATAAGTGGTATTTTAAAAAGTAAAACTAGGACAATAAAGTGAATGTGTTTTTTGCCTTCAACAACAGCTTTATTGTTCAACAGGGGCTGGACTTGATGATGCTTGTGGGCCCAACTCAGAATATTCAATGATTCAATGGTTAATTTCAAGTCAGCTTAGCCAGATGCACACCTAAAGGCAGCTGAAGATTTTAACAATACTGAAAAATCAAAGTATGATTGAAAAAAAAGCCCAGAACCTACCAGTCAGAGCAGCCCAGTCTGTCTGACTTTCAGTCCTATTTCTAATCATTAAAATAACCAGAGATTTAGTCAGAAGCCTAGAAGTGTAATAATTCCAAAAGTGAAAACTTAACCATTTTTATTAGGTTTCCGACTCCCAGCTACAATGCAGAAGACAGATTTTCCCTTTTTCTACACAAGAATCCTTTTTCCTTTGAAAAAAAAAGTATCCCACTCTGACAATGGCAATGGTCATCTCCTCCTGAAGGCCTCAAGAACTTCAAATCCCATGTTTTACAAAGAATAGCATTGTGAAGGCAAAGGAGTGAGCTGGTTAGTGCTCTTAAGGGAATGTCAGGAAGTGTAAAATACAGAAGACCAATTACATCCGATTTGACAAGCTCCATATGGAATGATTTTGTTATCTCAGAACCGAAGAAAACCACAGGAAATACGTATTTCTTTAAAAAAATCCAGTGCCCAACCTGCCTCACTTCCTAGAGAGCATCAGAGGAGCATGTTGAGCAAAGTGAGCTCTGGGGTTTTAACAACTTATTTTATTCTATCCTATAGAAAATCTTCAACTACTCTCCAGGTCATCCATGGAGCTCCTCATGCTAGCCAGGACTCCAGCTCTCAGCTTTTGCCAGCCCCAGCACATAGAGGGAGGGCTGTTCTCCGGGCAGGTCATTTCTCACCTGTTATTGTCACTTCTCACCCGTTATTGTCATTTCTCACCTGTTATTGTCACTTCTCACCTGTTATTGTTTCGACAATTCCGGCAGCTGATGCACTCCGAGGGGTCAGCCTGAGGCACTGCCGTGTACATCCCACCACCCTGCAGTAGGAAGGATTAATAATTAATCACCAGAAATCAAATCACTGTTGGGACACCCAAGAGCTCTTTGACTCAGTTTCCCCACTCCCATCTCGTTATCGATGCCCTGCTCCGGGCTGTACGTGGCACAGCAACACTGAGTGATTGTCCAAAGGCCAGGGGAGGGCTTTGCCAGTGTGTGTGTCAGGGAAAAGTAAATAAGTGCAGCTTAGACAAGTATGTGGTCATTTCCCCGGTCTGTTTTCAGCTTAATATGCTGAGGTTTAATTTAATAAACACACTGTAAATATATTTATTTTTAACGCTGATGACAGACACGAAAGTGAATTGCTGTTCATTACCACGCAAGGCTTGTTTAGGGAGACAGAGGATTAAATTTGGAGGGCTGATGTCACATACAAACCCATCCCACTTTCCTGTAATTACTCCGATTAGATCAGTTTACTTCACTACACTGATTTTTGAACCATTTCATATTTGTACAGATGGGGTAATTCCTCAGCCAGCAATGACTCCGGGTGAGAGGGATTTTGTGTTGTTGGTTTTGGCTAACGGGGCCATTACAAGCCAGTTGAAATGCCCAGATTAACACATACCTCATTGTTAGGGACCAGGCAGACAGTGATGTGGGAGCCACTCCAATGGGGCTGCAGAGCCAGGCTCCTGCACTGGGCTCCAGGAGGGAGCCAGCCAGGGAAGGCTCACCTGGCTTTTGGTAGCTCAAGTGGTAGGCAACTTCTAGCAATCCCTATTTTTGCAAAAACAGAGCTTATCCTGAAGTTTTTGAGGGATAGGGAGCACTGAGGAAATGCCTAATTAGTCTTGATTGCCATCCTGGCCAGTTTCTCCAGTTCCTCATTTAACCCAATCATTGAAACAATAAAGAGCGACCTAACGAGCATCAGAACATCCTGTTCCTCTCCAGTCCCAGCCCTTCTCCATGGGCAGAGATCGTGTGACACCGTGTGACCCAAACTTTCTACAACATGGAGTGGGGGAAGAAAAACTCAACCCCATCACCTGTTCCCAGCAAGACAGTGGTGTTGGGTGGACACCTCATGGCACAGAGGAGCTCCAGGCACCAAGACCTGTGCCATCACACATGTATTTCCTTTTTTCCCCAAAAAAAACCAAAAACAGGAGGGACTAAACATAATGCAAACTGCTGGTCTTTCTCTCAGGCAAGCTTTTGAGCACTGCAAATGTTCCCCCCGCGAGGGCCTGGAGATTTTTGGAGAGTTTCACCCACTGGGAGGTTGGACAGGTCAAAAAAAAACCAAACAGTTTGGCCCTTGGTTGCTCTTGAAAACAACCAAAATGGGCACTTCTTGCTTCATGGGTAGGCCAAGAGCAGAACGGGCGAAGAACTGACTGGTCTGGGCTCAGACTAGAGGGAACTGAAGTGGCAACTACTGTGCAAGTGCTAATTTGTTGTTCAATAAAATGAAGTGCTTGTGCTCAATTACCAACACAAACAATAGACCCGTTTTTTTTCTACAGAAACAGCATGGGTTATTCAGACTTTTGAACTTTTTCTTTCAGTTTTCCTGGGCAATGTTCACAGTTTTGAGTAAGTTTAGTAAGTTTGAATGCAAGCCATCTGTTTCCATAGACAATAATGAAATCATTATTCTCTCTTGGAAACAGGACACGTTTCAGCAAATGAAGTATTTTTCCACAGCATACAAAGGCTGGATCGCAGACTGAAATTAGTTTTTAATTTTATTTTAAATTTCAAAACAAAAAACGAGCCTGTCTCAACAGTCACAAACAGGGGACTGAAAAAAAAAAGCAGCGTTATTGCTCTGCTGCAGTTCAAGATGTATGGGGCACTTCATTCCATGGAACCTCCTGTGCCATTCGTGCTTTGCCATAATTAATAGCATTGCTCAGAGTTACAGATCTGAAACAGGTGGGGGAAAAATGGGTGATCCATAAAGCTGCAGAACAAGCAGCTATAATTAAATGTATTTAACTTGGAGATTGAGAAATACCATATGTACAAGTAAAGTATCTCAGCCCAGCACTGAAGCATTCTCAGAGCTTACATGCTGTTAGGAGGAGGGTAGAGGCAGATTTCCCAGAGTAAGTGGAATTCTTGCTGTCATCTGATATTCTCAAATGAAAACCATGATGTTTGTATCACAAATATCAGCCCAGTTGCTTCCTCTGGGATAAGGAATTCAGTGTAACTGGCTGTTATCAATGGATGAGTATTCCCCCACCCAAACTAAGCCTGCTTCCACAGCCCCTGAATGAACCCCAAGGTCTGGGCTGAGCCTCCAGCCCAGTGTAGGACCTTACATTCACAAGGTGATGGGGATGTTCATAGTCCATGTGTGTTCTGGACAGCGAGTTGGTGTGCCCTGGGTACAGTCCTGCTCCTCCTCCACTCATGATCCCGTTGACACCATTGCCAACTTTGTGATGGACGTGGGGACAGCCGTTGCTGAGGAAGTTTCCGTGGATGCTGCCGTTGACTCGGCTCGTCCCAGGTAAGGTCGTGTACTCAATCATCTGCCCGTTGATATCTGCCCCTTGGTAGAGGTAGCCTGGAGGATCGTATTCTGAAAAATACATTATTACTGAAAGCACTTCTACTGCTAGATGAGAAGCTAAATGAGCATCCCTAAAAAATAAAGAAACTTATTTTTTCTTTCTCTAGCTTTTATGAACTAACTCTGATATCCAACTGCTTAGCATACACAAGTAGACATGGAAAACATCCACATCGTGGAGAGCAGACCAGAAATGTTGGTCTGGAAGAACCTGGCTGATGTCAATCACTACAAGTGCATCCTAAACCCAGGCTTTTTGTATCACCAACAGCCCTTCTGCTGTATCTGCTATAAGATGCTTCCAGAAGATCTCTCTGGGCTGCAGCTGAAGACACTATCTTACCTTGCAAGAAGTTTTGTTTCATTTCTCTCTGTAGGAGAGTAAGAGCATTTAAAAATAACCACAGGCCATGGCAAGAGCAAGGCTGATTTATGCACAAGGAGCAAAAAAGGCGAGTGCAGAGATTGTGCTGGCTCTGGGTTGTTGGTGGGTGCAGAGCACCTTGCAAAGCTCCTGCTCCAGGCTCCTGCTTGCTAATGAACAGGTTTTCTTTATTAACACCTCTCTGGAAGACTTGGCCATTGAATGCCATCTCATTGTGCAGGGACTAAGAGGTAACAAGGGACTTGTCCTAGAGCTGCCAGTTCTCTTTCTTTCCAGATGCACTCAAGAAAAGGACAGATCCAAGGTTTAACTCTCCACAATTTTAACAAGTGATTACGATTACACACATTCTGCCTCTGCAACCATTAGAGACCTATGCAGGGGCTTAAAGTTAAACACAAATTACAGAAACTTTGCCCAGGCCTTTCCAATACCATTCTCTGGGTGAAACTGCAGCACAATCCTCCAGGGACGCAGCAGAACAGGGACAATCCGTGTGAAGAAATGGAGACATTGCTGCTCTTAAAAAACCAAGTCTGCACCTAAGGCACACCTGGAAGTACAAGTCTCTACAGAAATGCAAGTTGGGTTCCCAACAGGAAACTGCTTCCCATCCATAAAACGCAGCATAGACATTCCTAATTTTACCCCAGTAATATTTTCCCCATGAAACCAAGCCCCACTCACTCTGCATGGCGTTCTGCTGCCGGTTCTTCCAGAGGCACATGGCGATGAAGACGATGAGGATGAGGACCATGACCCCCAGGACACAGCCCACGATCAGGTACAGCATGTCACTGCTGCGCACGGGGCCGCTGGCAGCCACAGCCCCGCTGCCCCCGGCCCGCTCGAGGGGATTGGGGGGCGTGCTCAGGTCTCTCACTGGATACTCAGATGCTCCCGGCGTGCGTTTCACTGGATAAGTAGAGACAAGCACGTGTACATCCACTAAATGCATTTTCTAAACGTGTTTTTTTGTCATGAAATGAAAATAATTACTGCCGAGTCTGAGTCCCAATGCCTCGCAAAGAAAGCTTCCAAGTCAGTATTAAATCCTACAATGAGAATGCCAACTCCTCTTGGGTAATAACTGTTTGCCTTGGAAAATGGTGATTATCCCGCCTGCTCACCCGCTCCCTGAGGTCACTGGAACTTTAACGAGCCGCTCGAGGTACCCGTGGCTGCAACTGCTCTAACTCTCAACTTGAAAGAGCACAAATCTTTCCACTTCTGAGGTCAGGAAAAACCACAACACTCATTTCTCTCGCCCAGGCTCTGCCAGATGACCTACTCTTATCTGATGTGAACCCCACTAACCCCCTTTCCAAACCACACAGTTGAAGATCAACCAAGAGATGAACAGAAAATCACTGAAAATGAGATGCTGGTTTAACCCAGGAATTGCATTTACATTAGTTTCCAGTACACCACAGTTCAGATTTATTTCATTTGACACTAAAACCCTAACGGAGGTGCCTGGCTTAGGAGGGAAGCTGGTCAGAGAAACACAAGCTCCTCCATGCAGGTATGCTGGATAAGCTGGATCACCCTTAAAAGCCTGGGGGAGATAAATTTTAAGGAAGAGGCAGTGTGAATGACAGATTACATCTTGCCCATTTTAAAATTAGAGAAGAAAGCTCTATTCCTTGCAAGAGGGAGACCAACTGTGTGCGCAGCCTTGAAGCCCTGCAGCTCCTACTCCTTCCTTCAAAGGTTTCACTACTCACTTCACTGAATTTTGATGCTTCCGCTCCCAGAGGGCTTTTTTCTTTTTTTTTTTCAACATTTTTTCATAGCACTGCATTTGAAGTTTACTGTCTGCATTTTCCCTTTACAGCCTTACTTGGTTTTAGAGATTAAAGGAGACAGGAATTCTTTGCAAAATAAATGTGACTGCCATATCTGACACTTCCCGAGAACAGTACAAACTTTGTGCCAGAGGCATGCAGGATTAGGGATGGAGGCAGCCAACACAGCCATCAATTGCTGTGGTCTGCACTTATACAACATGTCAGAGAGCCCTGAAGACATAAAACAGATGTACAAATCAATTCTGTCATCCTGAGGCGCATGGTTGTCTCCCAAGGAGAGGCCATCAGCAGCGCAGAGGCAGCAGCGCTATCTCTGAGGGCAGGCAAAGCTGCAGAGCTCTGCTGAGAGCCTCAGGAGTGCAACGGATCACTTTCCATATGTTCAAAACAATCCCAGCTTCGGAAGACAAAACAATCCTCCGAAACATTCCAGAAAATTACGGTCATCATGGCAGCTGACTTTTGTGCCGCACAAAAACTCCCCCAGTGGATCTTTCCCATCCCAAAGGCCACCTCGGCTTGGCCCCGCAGCCTCACCTTTGGTCTCGCAGATCATCACGTTGCTGTACTCACTCTCCCCCCCCTCGTTATAGCACTGCATCTTAATGTCATAAGAAGTTTCAGGCTGCAGGTGATTTATCAGGTGCCACTGCTTTGTACCTGTGGGGGGACAAAAAGTAAACTGACTGCAGTTCAATTACCCCCAGGAGGCAGAATTATGGACGAGTGCATCGCAGGGACCTTTTCTACCAAATGCAGGGGCACTGCAGCTTGTCTTGTTAGCACAAAAATCTTCAGTAGTAGTTTATGGACTTAGCTGAAACCATGGTCCATGAGAGGCATCCCTGCTCATGACAGAGGGTTGGAACTAGATGATCTTGAAGGTCTCTTTCAACCCAAATTATTCCATGACTCTCTAAGACTTGAGTTATCTTGTAAAATTGATTATTAGAAGGACCTTTTGATGAATTAGACTGAGGGTTCTTTCAGTATTTTCTTTCCAAGAAAGTAATTATCTACAAAAGCCAGAACTCACTAAAATCAAAACCCAGACATAGAAGTGCCCACACATGTCATTGAAGTCCAACAGCAGCCCTGTGCACCCTAAACATGGGACTGTCAAAGGGATGGGTTTAGGGTGGATTATGCTGACTATTTACAGTACGCTGGGCAAATAACAAGGAAAACTGGCACAGAGAGCTTGGGACAAGGAAGAACTTGGCTGTGAGCAGACGTTCTAGAGGTGTGAGGTACCACTGCAGCCATTGGTGCAGCCACACAGGAAGGACACGTAGGACACATCTGGGTTGCTCACTTTGGCCAAAACCCCAAATAATTGAACGTGCGTTTCATGAACCATCCTGGGAACGCAGCAAGGCTGTCCCGGTGCCGCTGCCCCTGCAGAGCCCGAGCCCCAGCCCGAGCCAAGCACTCTTCTCTAATAGGATGGTTTTGTCATCTCTGGCCCCCGGCCAGCATTTCATTTAGACACCCTCCTGAAGTACTGAGCACTTCAGGATAAATCACTCCCAGTTTTTACTTTCACGGGCTTGTGACAAATTTTACTAAACAGCGACCCTTTTTTTTTTTTTTTTTCAGGGAGTTTAATTAACTGTTTGAGTGCTCTTAATCCCTCTTGGAAAATACCACCTTGAACTGTTTCCACTGTTTCTAAGGAACTGTCTACCACCTACTGATTTAAGCATTAATAAAAAGGCTCGGGCGTGCTCGGCGGGCAGGGGCTGTCACCGTGATGCTGCTCCAGCTCCTCCGGGAGCCCAGCCCAGGTGCAGACCCTCTGCAGGGCGGGGGTACCCAGGAGGGCCCCTCTGGACCAGCACGGTCCGTGTCCACGTCCCAGCGAGGGTGGACAAGCCCTGGCTGAAGCTGCAAGCGCCTTTCCCTAAATCGCACGTTTTCCCAAGATTCAGACTCGGTTTTGCCGGCGCCCCCACCCCCAAGCATTCCTTTCGGTAATTACTACACCAGGTTTTAGGTTTCCGCTTCAAACCATTAGTGGAACTGGAATCAGTACAGGCACTTTAACTGTCCTCTTCGTGCACCATTAGCAAGGGAAAACATTTAAACAACTGACATCAGACTGCATTTACATTTAAAATTCAATCTCCAGGATCTTCGAAACAGAGAAATTCAGACCAGAAACAGAGAAATGCAGATCACCGCTGCAGGACAGGGGTGATTTTTTTTGCTTTTGCTTAAAGCGGCTGAGAGATACCGAGGAGCCATCAGAGCTTTTTGCTTGTTTTTTCCTTCAAATAAAATCTGATTTTGCCTGCAGCGGCATTTATAAGGAAAAAAAAAAAGGTTTCTGCAGAGTTTTGAATGTCTCGAAAGACAAGACTTAACAGGAAGCGGTGAGGAAAGCCTGCGGCAAGCACTTAGCTAGCACAGGCATCACAACACTTTTTCCACAACTTATGCAGTCATTTCAAGATAAAATTCCCTGTCAAAAAGCAGATTAATTCAAAGGTAACAGAGGGGGGAAAAAGGGAAGAACAAGTGATTTATGGCAAAAATACCTTAAGTCACATGTTCCTCTACATATTTCACATCAAGTGCTTCCAATCACAACTTAATTGAAAATAGTTCTCTTTTTTTTTCCCTCCTGAAAAGTTAATTTAGGGGAGCATAGTAAAGAAAAGCTGAAGTTTAAATCTTTCCACCAAGTGATTTCTGTTGCAGGCTCTGGCAGAGCGGAGCAGCTGCTAATGGTTTCAGACTGCCACAAAGAGTTCAATACACACACACACGCTCGGAAAAAACCCGAAACAAGCTAATTTCACAGCACAGTGGAGCCCACTTAAACAACTAACTGCTCAGTGTATAAGATTTATAAACACACAAGCTCTGTCTAGCAAAGGCTTAAAATACATTTGCAGATGAAGGTGAAGCCTGCATAAGGTTCTTTAAAGCCTCTGAGCTCAAACTCTGGATCTTTAATAGCTTTATAGTGTGCAAAAGCTTATGTCATGCATCAAAGTACTATGTGCAGTATTGTCTGGCAGGGGAAAATTTTCAAAATAAAGGTCCATTCCTCTTGTAACTGAATAAATGAGGGAGAAAAAAATAATTAACGTCATCAGGCCAGAATGAGATCACTGCGTTTGCTCAGCCCGAGCAATAAGGACATTAAATAAAATATTTTTAACAGGGTTTTCCACTTCTGGACTAATATAGACATTATCTAATAACTTCTTCCAGGAAAATGATGATCTAATATGCACAGGGGAGAAAAATAACTTGATTAAAAGGCAAAATGAAGCACAAACATACTTGCATTTGTAGAGTGCTACAGCACTTGAGGCTAAAAGCAACTTCCTTATAGCAGGAGAAGTGATTAGGCAAGGTAAGAGGAGAGAAGGGCAATTACACACAAGGTACTACCAGCTTAGAAAATCCATGCTGGGGTAAATAATTTTAAAAGCCAGCTAGTTGTTAGTACAGTCTGTAACCCAGATGTTTTTATCCTGGGTTAAACCTCATTTACACTGCGTTCTCTTTATACAACTTGAAGCTACACCAGTTTAAATAGACCTTCATTAAGGATTTGCAGCTGTATTACAAGCCAAGCTTAAACCCAGTATTTAGTTCTCAAGCTTCCATGTCAAGGAAGCTTCAGAAGGAAGAAACCAGCTCACGTGTGGGCAAAACCCGACGTTAGGGAGTTGAGATAGCTCCTTCTGTGAGATATATTATAAAGACTGCTGGGGAAAAGCAGTTTAGATTTCGTATAAACACAGCCAACATGGCTACAGGGTGTCCTTCCCCTTCTCCAAGCAGGCGTGCCCGGCACCCTACCGTCCACGATATCCCGCTTGTAGTCGCTGTCGTTGTCGCTGTCCGTGGGCCGGTAATAGATGTAAAACCCCTGGATGGGCGTGTTGTTGTTGCTCGATGTGATGTACTACAAAAGAATTTTAAAAGACTACGTGAGAGGAGGAAAGTTTTAACTGAGTCCTGCTGGGTTGTCACCACTGAGTGTCTCATCCTCTGCAAATATGAGTATTTTGAATAAGGTTGTGTAAGCAAAGGTGACTGAACTCCCCTGAGTAGCCAGAGAGCAGGATGGGTACAAGAGACTGAGCTTGGGCCGACACTTTTCTCCCACATCACTTCCCAAACCTTCAGTTAGGGTTTGACCATGCACAGCCTGAAAATCTGCATGATTAATGGAAATGGAAAAGTTAAAACTATAAAACTCTTCAGAAAGAGTTAAGGTCACTCTAAAAATCAGCTCAAGAATCTTTAAGTTATGCAGCCTCCTGAGGAACCAGAGGTTATTTTAAGTTTATTATCCTTAACATCTCTTAAGGCTGAGCTAGCAGAGCAAACTAACACTGGGAACTCTACACATTAAATCCTCCAAAGTATACCAGGGGGTTAGATTTCAAAACAAGAGCAAAGAATTTCTGTGGGTTTCAATAAGGACTTTAAAGTACTTGTTTACAATAGACGAGGTAACAGGGGAAAGGAAAATGTTTCTCTAACATGAAACCTCCACTGGATGTGAGGGAAGACGGCGGGTTTGAAACACGCTCCCAAGCCACCCCAGCCTGGATTGACAAAAGCAGCAGGAATTGCAGAAAACGGAGCCAACTCACTCACAACTCATGGCATGAACAGGGCTTGGGACAGAGTTAAGCCCACTGGTGCCTCTGATATGTCTGTGCCAGAGCAGGTGGACTGGGGCGGCTGCAGCCTCTCACTGGAGCTGCCAGTTGGGCACATCTGGTGTAACCTGAGGAGGGGTGTGTGGGGTCCCCGGGGAGCTGGAAGGGGAGTGGGGTAGAGGGAAGCTGGGAGATGGTGCAAAAGGCAACAGACAACTGACAGGGCTGCCTCTGAGCGGGAAAAAGTGTCTGGAAATGGGAGCAGAGGGCTCGAGAGGCACAAGTCCCATTAAGTCCCGCAGCTCTACCATACAGCCATGAAATGCCTCAGCCCCGTCCTAGGAACACAATCATCTCCAGGTCTCGGGGGAGGAAAACCCGCGCTCAGCACTGCGCAAACAGCTCTTAATCCTCAGCTCTGCGGTACCAATGGTGGGAAGAGCAGGCAGAAGTGCTGCACCCACCGTCCATTTCAGCATGATCTGGGTGTCGCTGATGGCCTCGGTGTAGGCGATGTGCGGGCCGGCGATGGGCCGGCTGGAGAAGCGGCCGGTGAACCCGGCCACCTGGTAGGGGCGCGACGCTGCGCTCCGCGGGCTCTCCCCGTAGTTGTTCACTGCGATCACTCGGAACCTGTACATTTCTCCTTTTAAGGGAAAGAAAGAAGCCCTTGTAGCAAAACAAATGCTGGAAAGAGGATTCAAGGAGAGACTAAACACATTAGGAAGTACTTTTTGTGCAACATCCAGTTAGGAAAGGAGAGGAGTCCTCGCCACAGACTGATGTGGAGATATAAGCAGCTTCTAGAAGTCACTCAAGGAAAATCCAAAGGCTATTGTACACACAGATGGAGATACCTCCATCAGTTCAGAAAGTCCCTAAACTGGTGGGCACTGAGAAGATGCTTCAAAGGATCCCTACCACCATCCACTCCATCTTCTCTTGTGTTTTTTGCCTGAGTTTTCAGGGCTGGACACTGGAAGAAGTCAGGACAGACATTTTTCCATTAATGCATTTTTCTCTACATTCTGAGTGCTCACTAGAAGGACAATTAAGTTAAAAATAGCAGTGATACACAACCCTCCTCTCCACATGAACAAGAATTAAATTATGGTGGGGTTTTTTCCACTTGGAAAGCCAGAAATCAGCTTGAATTCATGTAACGAGCTCCTAGGCCATACACAAAACCCAAATCTAATCGAGCAGAAACAGGGTAATCCAAGCAGAAGTTAAAACGAAGAAAACCGAAGAGCTGCAGTAATGAAAGATCATTTCTGATACCTGGCTCCAAGTTCCTAACTTCCACAGACAGCTTGGAGGGAGAGATGTTGCCAGCTGCAATGAGCCAGTCGCTGTTGCGACCCAGGCGTTTGTACTCCACTTTGAAGGCAGTGATGGGGGAGCCCCCGTTGGCACGGGGGATCCATGTGACGTAGACGGACGATTCCGATGCCGTGGATATCGTGGGTCGGTCAGGAGCTTCTGGAACTGAAAAGGGAAATTCGGTTACAAGAGGATTAGAGTCAGCTGAAACTTGATTTTCACTAACAACAGATTAGTCTCGTTGCTGATGATTGCGTTGGATTTCACATATTAACAAGGAGAATCTTTAATCCTCCTGCAATCACCACTGCCCTTACTCTGCTGAAAGGATGGACAATGAGCAGACAAGACAGGAATTGATTATCTCACCAATATAATATTAAAAAAATTATATGGTATTACACTACTCCAACAATTTCTACATGAAAACAGACACATACACTAAGTGACCAAGAAAAACATGGTTATTATTTTCAAGCCCCCAAAATCCCCCCGGACCCAATGAAACTTCAACCCATCTGCATTAACGAGTGCTGGAGAAATGAGAAGGAAGAGAGAACAAAGCATGCACCAGGAGGTACTTACAGAACTCACTGAAGTTACAGGCAGCAGTGGGACAGAAAGAAGGGAAAGAGGGGTGTTAGTAAATCTGGTTGTAAGAGTTGTGAGGCTTTACTAAACCAGCCTGGATTCATGGACATGGAGCTGGTGCTGAGGAGAGGAGTGGAGCAAGGAGCAGCAGGCTGGCAGCTCTGGGGCATGAAGCAGCTGAGCATTTGCAGCCAGGCACAAGTAAGGCCCTTGTGTGGCTCCTCTGACATTCAGTGCTGCCACAAGCTCAGCTCCTTGCCTGTGTTATTAAACCTCTCCACTCACCTTTGGCTTTACCCCAAATTTTAGATACCTTTGAGATCTCAGGCCCTGAATAAATCTGCCTGAACCCGGCCAAGGAGTTCAAAGGCTAGGGGAAGGGAGAGTGAGAAAAAGGAATATAAACGTGCTCTTTTCACTGGAAACCAGGCCAAATGTCACATCTACTGGGAAGAGCTTCTGTCTTCTCACCATCAGAAATAAGTCTGTCCCTGGGAAGCCACAGGGAAACATTCAGAACAGATATCACACTTTGAGAACTTAAAGCTCTGACACAGCCATTTCCCATTTCCTCTTCCTCTGGCTCTTTCTCAGTGGAAGGAAAGAGAAAACCAGAGTATTTAGCAAAAAGAAACCACAGATTCAAAAATGAGCAGTAAGAATATGGGTTGTAAGTGAAAATTCTCTTGTGTTTTGAGAGCCACACATGCAGGCAGCAGCATCCTAGGAAATATCCTACGTAACAGAGTCACCTCAGAATAAACATGAAACAGAGGAGGCAATACAAGCACCTGGAGCAGTAAGAAACACAGGTTAACTCAGATACAGCTCTTTGCAACACAACTTTTAGTGCCTGAATCACAAACCATCCACACTCCTACCTCCACTGTGGCGAGAGAGGTCCGGAAGGATGACACCAAAATTATTTGTGCCCTCGTGAACAACGGGATGTTTGGGGATCCCTACGGGTGGAGATGGAGCCTGCGTGTTTTTCGAGGATGATGTTCTTTCTAAGAAGATTTGACAGACAGTACATCAGTGTAGGGCCTGCACAAGGAAATGCTGATTGTCAATGCTCACTCTGCAAGGTCACTTGCTACTGTGCTGCCCTGGCTTCAAATCCCAAGCTGGGAGGGATAGCAAGCAGGGAGTTTCTCTGGGAAAGCAGGAGAGAGTTCCCACCCAGGCACTGGGCTGTGGGTGAGTGACTGTCCATCTGCAGTACTGACACCCACAGCGCTTGGTGGTGATGCCGCCAGCTCCTGCCTGTGCTGCCAAGCCCACTCATCACAACATGACCAGATGGGAAAAATTACACACTGAAATCCATGTCTAGAGAAGGAGTAAAAATGCTGTGGAAGCAGCTGGAGCCAGTACAGCAGGCTGAGAGGGCTTCTGACCTGTGGCAGTAGGGGTGGCAGGATAGCATGGAGCAGGGTAGGGGTGACAGTACTGATTCCCCTGAGTTTGCTGGGGATTGACAGTGAAGAGGAAGCATCATCTGGGTTTAATACCATGGGCTGTGACAAGTGGCTTTGCTGTGTCAAGTTTTCTCGGCCCCCCAGTAAGTTGGGAGGGTTAGTAGGAGGAGGAATGTGAGAATGAACACTAGGATGTCTTTTATGGAAAAGTATGGGTGGAATGGGATTTTGCCACAGTTTGATACAATACCCTGGGGGTTGTTTGAACCTGACTCGTGGAGGAAGGTTGGGTGGAGGAATGTGCACCTGTGATGATAAAGGGAGGAGGTGCAGTGCAAAAAATCAGGTAAGTGTGGGGTGTTCCACACAGAATCCTCCTCAGACATCCTCTGAGGGCCTGTGCAAGAAAGGGAGTGGCTGAGAAGAGGCTGAGGATGGATGACTGTGGCTTCTCAAAATGGTGTTTGGCCTCATGGTAAGACACAGCCTATGAAGGGGGAGCAGGAAAAAGACTCCTGTGCTAGAGGTTTCTTTGTGTAAATAGGAGCCACAGAATCCTCATCTAGTGTGCTGATGGATGCAGATGAGGAATGAGGCTCCCTTTGGAGCAGGTGAGGGACCAATCAGCCATACTGAACATTTCTGTGTGTCTGGCTGAGGGCAATGCAGGCTGGGCTGTGTCTGCGGGTAGTAGGTCGGTCAGGATTTGAGTTGTTAGGCAGATGCCTGAGAGGGACCCAAAATTTCATCAGGCAGAGATGTTCTGGGGGATGGGTAGGTCACAATTAGGGAGTTGTTGATTTTTTTTTTAGTGAGGGACAGATTTTCAGAGGTTCAGGGCCATTAGTTTTGTAGCTGTTCAGTGATAGAATGATGATAAGGATGGATAGGGCAAAGGATCTAAGTAAGTTTCATGAATTTCATGAAGACATTAAATTCTTAAAATAATTTTAAGCTATCATGTCCTTCATAGAATTCCAGAAGGGTTTGAGTCAGAAGGAACCTTTAAGCTCATCTTGGTTCACACCCTCCCCTGGGCAGGGACACCTTCCACTATGCCAGTTTGCTCCAAGCCCTGTCCAACCTGGCCTTGGATACTTCCAGGGAGGGGGCAACCACAGCTTCTCTAGGCACCCTGTGCCAGGGCCTCACCACCCTCCCAGAGAAGAATTTATTCCAAATATCCCATCTAATCCTGCCCTCTGTCACTTAAAAGCCATTCTTGGACAGTAGTACAAAAAATATCTATTTGTTTGTGTGTTAAAGAGCACAGGCACCAGCGTCCAAGCTTGAAAGAAAAAATGTTCTGATTAAGAATGTTGTGCTTGTTGCTGTCTGCACACAACTATCAGAACAGCTGGCTTGTGGTCAGCAGAGATTGTCACTGAGGTGTCTGCAAAGCAAACCAGGAACAGCTTTGTTGATACATGAAAACTCAATGGTGCAGAGTTTCTTCTGTGATTAAAAACCTCAACAAGGACAGCTGCTCCCGACTTTGCTCCTTAAAGCAAGAGAAACCTCACAGTACGAATCTTAACAATCACCCCAAAAATAATATTATCAAGCTTTTAATAGCTTCTACTTAGCAACAGCCTCACACTAAAGGAAGTTTGCCCTACAGCAATTTTAGCTATTAGAGGCTGTTCTTTAGCAAATAAATTGCAGAATACTTCACATATGGCTTAGCAGATGCCATTAAATGACTGATGTCATTAAATAAATGTCTCTGGAAGGCCAGGACACAGGGTACATTGTGCTGCACCTACCCTTGCTGGTGCGGAACGTCAGCATGGCCGGCTGGCCCTCGCCTGCGGTGCTCCTGGCCACCATCAGCACCTCGTAGAGGCTGGAGGGCTCCAGCTCGGTGAGGCGCAGCTCGTTCTCGCTGCCGGGCACCCGCACCGTGTGCCAGCCGCCCGCCGCGCTCACGCCGTCCTCCAACTGCACACGAGGAGAAACTGTCAGCACGGCACGCTCGGAACGGGGACTGCTCACACCCTGCACTGCATCCCAAAGCACCTCTGCCCCTCACCAACACTGCTGCTGTTCTCCTGCATTTACCTATGGTTTGTTTCCAGCTGGTCACAAGGGAGAAACCATCAGTACAGCACAGTACAGAACCAGGGACTGCTCACACCCTGCACTGCATCCCAAAGCACCTCTGCCCCTCACCAACACTGCTGCTGTTCTCCTGCATTTACCTATGGTTTGTTTCCAGCTGGTCACAAGGGAGAAACCGTCAGTACAGCACAGTACAGAACCAGGGACTGCTCACACCCTGCACTGCATCCCAAAGCACCTCTGCCCCTTGCCAAAACTGCTGCTGTTCTCCTACATCTACCTGTGATGTGTCTCCAATGGCACACAAGGGAGAAACCGTCAGTACAGCACAGTACAGAACCAGGGACTGCTCACGCCCTGCACTGCATCCCAAAGCACCTCTGCCCCTCGCCAAAACTGCTGCTGTTCTCCTACATCTAGCTATGGTTTGTCTCCAGCTGCTCGCAAGGGAGAAACCGTCAGCACGGCATGCTCAGAACCAGGGACTGCTCAAAGCCCGCATCACTCCACACAGAGGCACCAAAGCACCTCTCCCTCTCGCAAAACTGCTTTTCTACATTTACCTATGGGTCACCTCCAAGTTCACACAAGGGAGAAACCATCAGCACAGCACACTCGGAACTGGGGACTACTCACACCTCACATTGCACCCCAAAGCACCTCTGCCCCTCCCAAAACTGCTTTTCTGCATTTACCTATGGGTCGTCTCCAAGTGCACACAAGGGAGAAACCACCAGCACAGCACACTCAGAACTTGGGACTGCTCACACCCCACACCTCTGCCCCTCGCCAAAACTCCTGCTGTTCTCCTACATTTACCTACAGTTTGTCTCCAAGTGCTTCTACTACAAATCAGCAGCTTTGCACCCACTTTCACAGCACTCCTTGGATAAACTTATTTTCCCTCTCCACACACATACACACAGTTGGTTTCAACAGGGTTTTTTTCATTTTCACTTGTGGCTAAAACTACAAGACCCCAAATGATTTTCAAGCCTTCAGTCAGCCTTCAGCTGTGTGCTACTAAAGGGCTGGACCCAATACCCTAATGAGAAGGAGACTTTCCCTGTACTAGCCCAGCTTTCCCTGTACTTCAGCATTTAAAAATATTTATTGGCTAAAATGGGCAACAAAAAGTACGTCTTAGTTACTCCTTAAGGATGGGAAAAAAGTCAGCAGGGGGACCAAAGTTTTGGGTTTATCAATGCACGTTTCCTTTTTTTTAAAAAACAAAAACACTTTTTAACTTTGCAGTGAAATCACCAGCTCCGTTAAAGAAAAGAAAGACATTCTGGGTAGTCTCTTAATGCTTGACCTTTGCAGGAAAACATTACCCCAAATCCCAAAGGAAAAGACAAAGATTCCACCAAAAATAAACTACTAAACAATATAAGACTTTAATAAAACATTGGAGGCAGATCTAAACGCTGTGGATTATCAAGGGTTATGCCAGAGGTCTTTGTTCAACTATTTTCTTCTACAGCAGCCACTCCAAGGCTTTTATTCCCCCAACTTCTTTTTTTTGTCTATTAAAAGAGGGAAATCAATAAAATAATTTAATAACACAAAGAGAGCACCACCCTAAAAACCAGGATAAATTCACTGCCGAGAAATGCATGAGTGAGCACATTTAACGTGGAAAGGATTGGTGTGAGAGAAGGGAGAGCATCCAGAAGGTCAAAAAAGCATTCAGAGCTTCCAGGGCTTATGTGAACCAACTGCCTTTGGATGAGAAATTATCGCCAACAAACTCTGGCACTTGGTTTTCAGGAACCAACAGGTCAAAAATCTAAGCATTCCCTCCAGGCTAAGACAAGATCAGGATGTAGAGGATTAAAAAGCTTATGAAAAATAAATCAAACAGCTTTGCCACGCAGAAAACTGATTTGCTTGGAAGAACAGATGCAGGCATTGCTTGGTTCTGATTTTAGAATCACAGAACCTCCTGAGCTGAAAGTGGCCCACAAGGATCACAGAGTCCAGCTCCTGGCTCTGCACAAGAGACTACAGGAATCTCACCACGTGATGTCAAGCAAAAGAGCTCAGTGTTGACACACCATTTTTAATGCCATAGTAGGTACTGCCCTGCAAATTTCAGTTCATTTTTATATTTGATAACTTCAGATTAATTGAGTCCCTTTGGAACCCAGAGCAGCAAACCTAGTGATGCACTAAGGTAAAACTCAGCTTCCCTTCTGCTCTCAAACACAGATTCAAGCTGGCTCACATTTAAATGCATTTTTAACCCCACTGACTTTGCACGCAACACGCCCTGGAGCCCCGTTCTCCATAATGACACTGCAAAGGACAGAAAAGCCTGGATAAATCTCACTGAAAACTAGACAGACCAGTGTATTGGTGACAACGTGAGCCATCCCTCAAACAACGTGTGCGGGCACAGGAACATTGCTCTTCAGCTCCACGCTGTGTTCTGCCTGGCCTGAGCCCATGTCCCGGTTCACACCAGCCCTGCTGGTCCCTGGGGAAACCCAGAGCACCGCGGTGTGTCCCCGCAGGGACCGGGGGTGGCTGGGGACGGTACCTTGCGGTATTTGACAAAGTAGGCGTTGATGGGCAGGCCCCCGGCGCGGCCCGGCCGCCACACCAGGCTGTACGAGTCCGGCTTCGGCGTCTGCGGGGGGCTCAGGATGATGGGGGCCTCGGGCGGGGCGGCCGCGCTCGACGCTTTTTCCAACGCAGCCGCATCCGCAGGAGATTTTGTTGGAGGCGAGCTTGAAAATGCCATTTCTGCACCAAAGTCACCACCGCTCTCGTCGCTCTGGGCGAGCTCCAGAGGAGCTGTTTCTCCTGCTCTCGTGCCAGTTGCTGAAGGAACTGCAAAGGGAGGGTCTGGTTACATCCCCACCATGACGTACGTTCGCCCCACGCCGAGGGGATGCTAAATCATTTCAGAGTGACATTTCCAAACAAGCCCTGCTGCAAAACGCCAGGTCCAGAGGTGCCCACACAGATTTGAGCCTGGTGCCAAGCTGTGGCCTGGGTGTTTTTTCAGGGCACAGCAGTGGGGTTCAGTTTGTTTTATCTGGTTTGGTGTTTTTTTCACAGTAGCAAAGACAGAAAACCTGAAACTCAAGGTCTACAGGCACAGTTTGACTGTTATCTCCACTAAATTAAGTCATGGCAATGCATGTTAAAAGAAATAAATAGGTATATAGCTAAATTTGTGAGACAAACCGAGTAATTTGTATGCTGTTGTACAAGGAACTTTTCATGGCCTGCACTGGCATGCACACAAGAGGACATTCTCCTACCCCAGTTTCTGAGGTTTTAGCTGTAATTTAGAGAAGCTTTGAAAGCTGCACAACTCAACTACTTCATTTGAAAATTTATGCTGAGAATAAACTCAGTTTACAGGAAGATCTACATGCAATTTAATACCAAGGCATTTCTAGAAATCCTTCTCCAGCCTCCTCCATCCTATTTACTTTTGTTGGTATGAAAAAGAAATCTATATAGAATCAGTAGTCTAAAAGAGGCCACCAGACAAAAAAAACCCAAAACTGTATTTGACTGATGCAGGGCTCCTCAGAATTCCAGGCAGGAAAAGGATGGCAGGTTGGACATCTGAGATTATCCAGGACAAGAAAACATCAGTACTTAAAGCAAGAAGGTTTGGGAAGCAGTACAGCTCCTCAAGGCTGCACACGGCAGCAGCAGGACAGCCAGATGTTCGGAGCCCTGTCCATCCTTTCAGATTTGTGTAGGTTTATGTTACGTGCCGGGGTCTGGAAGGGGAAGGGAATGAAGGGAACTTGGTTTACAAAACAAACAAATTCCTTGGTAATGTAAAGCCTAGGCAGTGTTAGCCTGGCTGACTCAGATTCCTTCAAACCTCCATTAAAATACCAGCAGCAAGTGTGGCTGCTATTTTTGGCCACTTTTTAAAAAGCTGGGAAGGAAAGTTCTCTTTTCAAATTGAAGACATGCTCTCGGCAAGCATTCCCTGTTTGTTTCTTCTCATTTATTTAGCAATGCCACAAAATTCAGAGACAGGAAGAAGGCAACAACATGGGGAGGATGTCCCCAAAGCCCAAATGGTCTTAAAATGCCAGACACTCCCAGAACGATCCCCCAAAGGGTATCTCTGCTGTCAGTGGAGCAGAGGGAAGGGCGTGATATTGGAAACAAATGGGAGGAGGTGGAAGGCCCTCAGCACCGTGGTGGACCCTGAGGATGTGGGTGGGCATGGTTTGGTTTGGCGCCTGCTGGCACTGGGGACACGGACTCTTGGAGTGGAGGATGAGTTGTGGTTTCAGCTGGTGACAGCAGACCCACAGCCAGCGCTGTGTTTATTGCTGCAGCAGGGGAGTAGTCAACAACTGCTGGGTTGTTGTATTTTTGCTTTGGAAAACAACCCCCGGGTAACAATTCCCATTGAGTAATTCAGATCAAAGTTCTTTTTGCAAAGTTTCTGGTATAATTACTACCCATATAACCCAGCACATGAGCCTTCTCTCTGCTGCTGTGTCATTACGCAACTTTTTTTGGCTGTTGCTCTCGGTGCCATCCCTTTCCCTTTCCCCTTAGCCATGGAGATTTTCCTTCCTCAGCTTCCCAATCCCACCAGGAACACCAGCAGCACTGAGCTGAGTCAGGTCAAAGGCTGCATGCACCCAAAATCCTGATCCCACCAGCAAGCGGAGAAGGACTGAATGACCCAAACTTGGGCATTAAAAGAATGTATTCACAGAATCTTAGAATGATTTTGGTTGGAAGGGACCTTAAAGGCCATTTGGTTCCACTCTGCTGCCATGGGCAGTGATACCTTCCACTATCCCAGGCTGCTCCAAGCCCTGTCCAACTTGGCCTTGAACACTCCCAGGGATCCAGGGGCAGCCACAGCTTCTCTGTGGCTTCACCATCCTCACAGGGAGAATTTTTTCCCAATATCTCATCTATCCCTGCCCTCTGGCAGTGTGAAGCCATTCCCTTGTCCTGTCACTGCAGGCCCTTGTACAAAAACCCTCTCCAGCTCTCTTAAGCATGGGAAAGGAGTCTAAGACCTCCCCAGATCCTTCTCTTCTCCAGGACAAACCATCCCTACTCTCCCAGCATGGCTCAAACTCACACATTCCCTAATACCCAGTACTCTACTGCCCGCTGCTGTTTCTCCCCTTCAGTTGCCTCATTTTGAAGGGGAAGAGCCCTCACTTTTTCAGCCTCTCCTGCTGCAGAAACCTTTCCCCACCTGCTGTGCTTCACAGCACCTTTGCTTGTTCTCCTGCTCCCCTCCTGACCAGGGTACAGCCACAGGCAGAGCCAGCAGCTCTGGGTTTTATCTCTGCTGTGCAAACAGGTCCCATTCCCAGGCACTTCTTCCCTGCTTCTTTAACAGCCAGAGGATCCTCCCTGCTTTCCAAGCTCTCCAAATCCCTCAGCACAGGCTGGGGAAGCCCTCTGAAAACGTGAACACAGCACATCAGTGAGCTCACCCACACCTGGCACGTGTTTCAAATCACATTAGGATTCTAAGAACTTCTCTAGGGTTTCTGTAAGAGCAACTTCAGTCTGTTTGCCCCTGAAACACCCATTTGTGTAGACTAAATGCTCCTTGTGTTTTTCACTCCCTCTCCTGCTACTCAGACTACCTGCAGTGTATTTTTCTCCTTCACTTCCATTAGATGGAAGATTATTTTGGAGATGTAACCTTGTGTTCAGTAGCTCTGGGAAGCTTCTGCCATGCAGACCAACCCCACAGCTGTCTAAAAAAGACTCAAAAAAGGGAGGGCCATGGCTACAGGATCCTGAGGCATCGTTTTACATTTTGGTGGTTTCTCACTACGATGGCAGCTGAAGTTGTCCTGCCCGCTCTAAGACCATGCAATGAATCACAGCCTGGAACAGATCCAGCAGAAGGAAAAAAAAAAAATCAGCCAAATGGGCTCTCTTACTATGTGCTGGTACAAGGCAAATTACGGGACCGGGCACTGAGGCTGAGAGGTGTTTAAGCTGATCCTTGTACCAAAGAAATGGAATCCCAGCTGAAGTCATTCAGGTGCTCCAGAAGTGTTACCTGGCAGGAATTCTTCATTAAACAGCTGAGTGTCTGAGCATGTCTTTGGCATGGCTGGGAGCTGTTCTAAACCCCTAACAGCTCCCAGAAAGTCCTCAGAGACTTTTATATCAAAACCAAATGCCTTAACCACCCTCTGCACCATAATCAGCAGCCAGTACAACGTATTAGAAACCGATAAAAGTTAATAAACAAAGCATTAAAATTGAACTCACTGCCATAAAATTCTGAGGCAAAGCACTGGGATTTTTCTCTTTAACACAGGCTGAATTCTGGGATGATATTTAGTTTCGTGTTTCCACTCAGCAAGGTCCAAAAATAACTGATTTATAAAACTACATGATGGGATCACTTTCTTGAGGTTTCTTCTTTCTTTTTTCCCCTAAGTGAACCTTTAAGCATCTTTTCATGTTATTTACAGGAGTTTTAAACTCTAACCAAAGAACTTTAAATATGGGGCCACATATTAAATCCCACTGACCTGAAATCTCTCTGGCATTCAGCTAAATTAACTAAGGCAAGGTGCTGAAAGAGCTGAGAAACTTAAGTAACTTCATGTAACTAAAAATCTGTATCTCAGTTCTTGTGAAGGGAACTTGGGGGAGCTCAAACCTGTTATTAATGTCACATAATATTCCAGTGTGAGGAAAGGCTCTTTCTTGTCTTGCTTCAATGTAAGTACTGTCTTTTCCCAGCAGCAAGTTCAAGAAATAAATAAAAAATACCACCCTCAGATAGTTTTTATCACACAGAAGGTGCTAAGTCCATGCAATGCACACAGCATTCCTCCTTTGCCTAAGGTGGGATGGAGGAGTGGTTCATGAAGACAACTAAAACTCCTCTGCTTCCTTTCCCTGAGACTCCCCCCCACCCACCTGCCACACATTTCTTATTTTGAGGCATTTCTCACCTAAACCAGGGAGCCAAGAGGGAAGTTTGGGGCTTCAGCTTACCGACTGTAAGGAAGGCTGTGGCCAGGGCAGAGCCGTGCTCGTTGCTGGCCTCGCAGCGGAACTGCCCGGCGCGCTCCGGGGCGACGCTCCGCAGGCGCAGGGAGCCCCAGCCCAGCCGGGGCACCACGGGGCAGGAGGGCTCTGGCCCTGCCGAGGGAGGGCTCTGTGGTCTGGGGGGAAGCCCCTGGGTGGGGGAGCTGATCACGAGGCCTCTGCTGTCGTACCAGCGGATCAGAGGAGCGGGCAGGCCGGTGGCATTGCAGGACAGGGTCACATCCCCACCAGCCACCACAGTGGTGTTGGCTGGGGAAGAGATGATGATGGGGACAGAGTCTTTGCCTGGGGGGAAATACAACCAAAGAATGAATTCACCTAACAGATATGACACTTAATGCCAGAACAAGTCAATACAGTTTAAAAAATCACATGTGGTTCTTTCTAACCATTTTAACAATTACTTTTTCTCTACACAGCATCTCTAGACTTCCCTTCCAGACTGAAGAGATCAGCACAGACTCCTTCTTACAGAAGGCTGATAAAAACCTACACTCAAACTCCACTTTAAATTCTCTAAATGACAAAGACTTGACTGTCAGTGAGGAACACAGCACAGGCAAGACTGGCTTAGTGCACTCCACACACGTACAGGCCACAACATCTCTGCTCAGCCAGGTTCTGCACAGCTCACACCAACCCTAGCTGGTCCAAAGAAGGTTGTTCAAAGCTTCAGCTACGCATGACAGGGAGAGAACGGGGACAGCAGCCTTGCCAGCATCCTTGTGCCAGCAGAAATCAACTTTTCTGGGTATTAGAAGGTATCTTAGACAGAAAAGAGATCAAAAAGACTACTGGTACCTGATCCTGCCAATCTGATAGAGGGGAAGTGTGCATTAACCCCAAACCTGATGATTGTTGTGTAAACTTGATTATGGAACAGGCTTAACTACTCAGCAACCAATACTACTAGGAGTACCAGCTCATCCAGCACAACAAAATCCTGATTCCATTCAAGAATAAATCGCATCAAGTCCAATCATAAGCTGATTTGATTGCAGCTGATAATCCAGGTTTTAAGTATCAAGTAGCCACACTACCCCAGAAATCCCTGCATCTCTTAAAATCCAGCTGAAAGCACCTTATTTGTAAGATTAGTGGTCAGAAACAAATTAATACGTAATCTAGGGGAAAAAAAAACCCAACAGAATAAAGCTTAAAGTATAAATGCTTAATATGAGTTCTTGAGGGCTGCAAGTGCTCCTACCTGGCTGGACACGGAGTCTCCCCGTGGACTGCACAAACCCAATTCCATTGTTCCCCACACACTGGTACAAGCCAGAGTCCTCCAAGGTGGCCCCGCAGATGCGCAGGTGGTTTCCCATGGGGAAATGTCGTGGGGAGGGATGGAGAGGAGCCGCGTTGTGCAGCCAGGTCAGGGTGGGAGCAGGGCTGCCGCCAACCTCGCACCAGAAATGGACGCTCGCTCCTGCGGCCACGGTTTCGTCCTGCAGTCCCCTGGAGAGTGAGGCAGGTTCTGGAAAGGGAAATGATTCTACATAAACGACTTAGACTCTGAAAAAACTGCTGTGAAACATTACACAGGCTTATCACATCCAAAGACTGAACAAGTACCACAGGCTGCACAGCCCAAAGCTGGTTTTCCCACACACAGGCTTATTTGAATGGTTTCTCCCTTTTATTCCAACAGCCACATGTATGCATTAATCTTGTAAATAAAAGACTTCTATTTTCAAAACAATTAATTAGTGACATCCCCCAAAAAGAGGTGTGTCGTAGGCCAACACCCTGTCTTCTGAGTAACTCAAACATACACATTTTAAAACCCAAACAAAATCTGTCATGAATGCAGAAAAACTCAAATACCTGGAAAATATGCTACAATGGAAAGGGGAGGTGAGGAACAACTAGCAGCCAAACAAAAGAGGCCAAATATATGATTACATTTCTTTTGCTTTTGTTTATCACGTTCCCTCGCCAGTTTTTTGTTCATATACAACCTCAAAAGAAGCAAATCTGGTCCCTGGCACATTACTGACACTGGCACTCTGTAGGAAAATAAATGGATCAGTTCTTCCCTTGGAGTTTGTTATCCTTCACTGTTTCATTATTTCAGACTGCAAATGGTTTGAAGAGATAAATAATTACAGAATTTAACTTGGGAGAAATGATG
This sequence comes from Irena cyanogastra, assembly GCA_013397155.1. Taxonomy (NCBI): domain Eukaryota; kingdom Metazoa; phylum Chordata; class Aves; order Passeriformes; family Irenidae; genus Irena; species Irena cyanogastra. Next base: position 374,788 of record VWZV01016427.1, on the reverse strand, counting down.
GGATATGGTCATTATAAACAGATCTGTATTCTTTATTTTAATATGCTTAAGGTTGAGAAAGAATGCAAGGCTGTTTGGAAGCAGATGCCAAAACTAGCAGGTATATGAAGGGTATGTTTGTTGCCTGGATGTGAAAATGTCTTTAATTCTTACCAAGTACAGTAAGCGAATAGTTAACATATTTCAGAGCTCCAGAGTCACTTCCCACCAGGCAGGAGTAATTCCCAGCATCCGACGGCTCCAGCCGGTCTGTGACCAGGTGGGAGTGCAGCAGCTTCCACCTGCCTCTCCTCAGCGCATCCCGGCCGTCCTTCACCCAGCGGATGGGGGCTGCAGCTGCCCCACTGACCACACACTCCAGGGTCAGGGCGCTGTGCCGGGGCACTGCCAGGCTCTGGGGAGCCAGCGGGTGAAGGATGTGGGGGCCACCTGAAGAAGGGCCTGGAGGAAAGGAGATGAATCGTGGAATAGAATCACAGAATGGTTCGGGCTTCTGGTCACCTTCCACTAGACTGGGTTGTTCCAAGCCCTGTCCATCCTGGCCTTGAACACTTCCAGGGATGGGACAGCCACAGCTTCTCTTGGCAGACAGCCTCACAGGGCCTCACCACTCTCACAGGGACCCAATACCTCATCTAAACCTCCTCTCTACCACTGCCATTCCCCCTTGTCCTGTCACTCAGGCCCTCTCCCTCCATTTTTCTTGTAGGCTCCCTTCAGGTACTGGAAGGTCACAATTAGGTCACCCCTAAAATTTCTATTTTACAGGGTAAACAATCCCAATTCTCTTAGCTTTCCCTTCCAGCAGAAACTAACCAACCAAGCTTTTAAACCACATCCTCCCACCCCATTCTCTGTCCTCCTCCAGGTCTTTCAAACACTGCACTTGGGACTGAGCACAATGTTGTAACACTGTTTTCCAGAAGTCCTGCTCCAAAATAGATTTGGGGATAGATGTACTAGCAGTATTCCCTTTCCAAAGGTGACTGCCTGGGATTCAAAAAGCAATCATGCTGCTCCTCCACAGTGAGGGGAAATAAGAACTGAATGTGCAAAGAATGCAGGAGAGATCTTCCATACCATGATGTTGGAGGCACTGATAGGCCCTTGCTAAAAACGTGATGTTATTTATTCTGTTTGAGCTGTATTAATTCTGGAAAGCTGAACTGAATACTCACGTGTGACTGTGAGCTCCCGTGCAGTGAGTTCTACTCTGAGGTCGTGAGTAACTGGGTTGTATGCTGCACACTTGTAGGATCCTTTGTCTTCTAAAGATACATTCAAAATTTGCAGGTTTCCAGATGGAAGAATTAGGTAGTTGTCTAAACAAGTGGGAAAGGTGAAAAGAGGATTAAATTTAATTTCGTTTCAAAAGATGTCTTCCTTTTTTGTAATTTTTAAAGTTAATTTGTCAGCTATACCTATTTATTCTAAATATAGGATCAAAAAGAAATCACCATGCAAAGAAGACTCATCTCCAAGGGTAGGTTTAGATAAAGTAATTTGCACAGGAAGTTCTGCAAGTTTCCAGAGGAATTTTTTCCTTTAGGTTTAAAGAAAAAACTCCAGGCAAGCTTTTGTTGGATACTTACATTGCACAGAACACCTCACCTGTTGATTGTTCCAGCCATTTTCCCCGCACTTGGAAGCGAATCTGTGCTTTGGGGTGACTTTCTGGCACCTTGCACCCGATGAGAGCTGTGCCTCCTTCCTCTGCTGCAACAGCAGCCATCCCCAAAGCATCAAAGTCAGCTAAACCTGGAGAGAGTTGGGAACAGGGTAAGAGCAGACACAGCTTGGGAGCGGGGAAGGGCAGTAACCTCAATATTTGTGTTCCGAATACAGTTGGTTTCATGCTGATTATCTTCTCTGGTGCAGCTTTTGGACATTCACATCAACAGGCTAGGTCTATCCCGCAGCCCCTAACAGCATAAACCCTCCTTATCCACTTCCTTACTACAAAAAGCACCAGCTTTTACCTGGGAACAGTGAGGAGAAAAAAATAATTTCTACATCCTCTCAATTGCTCCCTGAAAAGCCAGCAGAGACACTGGAAAGGCTGCAGGACTCCTCACACGCTCTGTGGTACTACAGAAGACAATTCACGCTGACAGCAGGAAGCCTGTCCATAAAAACATGGAATTGTCTTTCTGGGATGGTAATGAACACAGCAGTGCCGTGAGGCAGGCAGAGAGCTCCCAGCACCTCCCTGTGTGCTGCCAAAACCTCCAAGGGAGGAGGGAAGTGTGAAAGCTGCTCTTCTACTCCCTCCATGTTCAAACTTCTTTGAGGCTGTGAAGTTTTCTTATGTTGGCCACCCTTGGAGTTCTCTTGAGAGGGGCTGGCCATGGGTCAGTACTTTACCAAAACACTTATAAGAGATTTTCCTCCCAAGGGGATTTTGGACATGCTCCATAGATGAGCTACCCTTCCAGAGAAATCACTCAAACCCTGCTTGACAAAGGCCTGATTCAGACAGCCCACCGATCCCAAGCAGACAAATCATGCTCATGCAGGAATATTGTACTCCCATTCTCAGCACCACATCGTCCTTTCCATGTGGAAGACATTGTCCTTCCTCTTCCAAATCCCCTGAGGTCACACAATTTACAGATCAAACATCAAGGCAAAGACTTATCAGAAGAACCAGCGCAACTAAGAGAAGGGAAGAGGTCCCTAAGAAGTGAGAAGACTGTCCCCAACTGAAGAACATCAACACTGGTTTGATCAAATCAAATGAAAATGAAAGTCTGCGGCTCCCACTTATTTCCCAGGTAACATTTTCCACAGATTTCTCCTCAACTCTCAAGCACACTTCTACAATGGTGTGACAGCTCAGCTGCTCTTTCAACATCCTTTGTGAAGGGGAGCATTTGGGAATCTTGTATTTTCAGGTCAATTCACGGAAATGAGTATTATTTCATTGATAACATTTGTGTTTGCTGAAGGAGACCCTTGAGGTCCTTCAACTTGAAATGAGGCTGACACCAACACTAAATCTATCGGGTATGGTTTGGAGTAGCTAAGGCTTTAAAAGCCTCCAAGGATGGGGATCCACAAGCTTTCTGGGGAATCTGTTCCAGGGCTGCATCACCTGACAGGTCCCAGATGATGCAATTAAAAAAAAAAAGGCAAGAAGTGTACAATCCATCATATTGTACATACTGGCTGAGGAAAAAAACACCCCAGAACATTTTGATCTGAGCGTTTTCTAAACGTCAAAGAAGAACAAACCATACAAGCCAGCTGAGGTCTATAGAAGTGGCAAGGAGCAAGGAACAGAAATGCAGATGAACTTACTGCCCATGGACACCGTGGCCGGCCGGCTCAGCACAGCGCCCACGCCGCTGCTCGCCACACACTGATAGCGCCCGCACGTCGCCGGGCTCAGAGACACGATTGTCAAAGATCCTGACTGGATTTCCACTTCTCCCACCCTGCTGTTCAGAGGCTCCCCATTAAACAGCCAAGAAATGCGAGCTGTGGAGGGCTCGGCAGAGCAGCGGAGCTGGACGGGCTCACCCGACTTCTGGACAGTAGACGAGGGCTCAGAAATAAAACGAGGAGTTATATCTAAAAGGAAAAATATACAAATATTGAGTTAGAGACCAGAATTTTGCATGGACACAGGTGATAAGGTTAACAATGTGTTGACTGGTAGGAAAGACTCACCTTATAAAGGGTCTCTAAACCCTGAGTTGCAAGTGATACTCAAGCAAGTGTTGCCTTTTCCTTGGCAAGAGGAACTCAGGAGAGATTCCTGCTTGCTCTCAAACACTGGGAAAATGTCAAGATTCAAACCGCACAAAGGGGGTAACAACAATTAAATGGAGGTAGGTGCAGTAAAGGGGAGGTACATCCCCGAGTGAGCACAAGGCAGAGGCGTCACGCTTGCCAGGGCCAGCAAAAATTGCAATCCCACTGGATTTATCCAGAGGAAAACAGCGCCCGTCACCTGAAGAGACGGAGCACAGGAACACGCAGCTGTAGCTGATCTGTCCCATATGAAGCAGGCCCGGACGTGACTTGTAAAATGCTAGAAATGGCAGGAGCCTGCCAGGTATTTACACAGAACCGTCTCCGAGTCTGCAGAAGTAATTAAAAATAGCCGGATAAAAAAAAAGCTGGACGAACAGCAAAGGCTCTTGCTAATTCCAAATACATGGACTTCATCAGGACAAGGATGATGAATTGGGCATCCATTATCTTTACTGAGTAAAGATGAACAGAAACAGGAAGAGCTGCTAATAAATAAAAGGTTCAATTCCACAGAACTTGGTTATGAGAATCCATTTATTTGCCAGAAGAAAATTCCTGCTCGTTGGAAGAGATTTTTTCCTATCCTGGCCAATGAAACACTGGGAAGTATTTCAATTTGTTTTCTATTGAATTCTCCAGTAAAGATTTTGCATGAAGGAAGCAAGCAAAAGGCAGTTAACACCAGTGATACTTAATTGGTTAGTAATATAAATTAGGAGAGAAAACTAAATTAAAAATAGACACATTGGCAGGGAAAAACAACTTCTATTTGGTAAGGGATCTAAGGAATTCCAGATAGTACGGGTCAAGATGATATTAAATGACATCCAAGTCAGAGACAGTTTTCTTATAGGTGGGGCCCTGGGTTCATGTTTTTCTTCTCAAGTCAGTCCATCCCAGCTCTGGTTATGAGTTTCAGATGAGAAACTGCACATTTTTAACTGAACCATAAACTATCTGCATAAACATAAAATAGAACTGGAAATTAAAGTGTGGCTTCACTTAACAAAAAAAGATGAAATCCATAAAAATGGTATCCAAGCGTTTCGCAGGACTCCAGATGTCCATTTTTAGCTTTTAATTAGAAAACTGTTTTTCCTATTAGTTCAGTTTGAATTACCAGGGATAAGAGGGAAGCACTGACCTTTCAGTTTGCTTGCCACCAATTGCTATGAAATCATACTGCTACTTTCATCTTCGCCCCTGCCCTCACTTCTGACACCAACGCTGCACTTCGCGTAAACGGCAGAATTGGTAGCAGTGACCCTGCAGCTGGAATTTATCTCCTATGACTGCTTGAAAAATAAAATTTATCCCATTTGCTCATAACGATTGGCTATGAAGTGCTAAAAGTAGTAAAAGCTTCTTTTTTGTGTGGTTACATTAAGACAAGCTGACTACACAGAGCAGATGTGTCAATTAAAACCATCCCTCTTCTTTTTTTTTAACACCAGAGCTGTTCCAACTGCAGCCACGCATCAGCTTTCGGATTTCAAAGGGCTGACTCCCCTCTCCCCCCAAAATCCAAACCCCTCCCAACCCCTGGGAACACAACATGCACTGCATGCAGCAGAACCGGCGTCCAGCTGAATCCATGGAGATCCCAAGGAACAAACCCACGTAACCCAGAGTTTTCCATGTTCTGGTGCTTGTCCTGAGCCAAGTTTTCACAAGCAATTGAGTGTAAGGCTGTGTTTCAGTGCTCCATGCTTCCTTAAAAGCAGCTTTTTGACAATATCCATCAAAGCTGGCCACTTTGAAATGCACTCCCAAGCATTGTTTGCTCCAAAGTTTGAGCTCAACCCCAAAACCTCCAAGTCCCCAGCTTGGGTGAGGCCTTACCTGTGCTGGTGACAGTGACAAGGCTGGTGGCAGCAATGAGGAACAGTGCCTGGAAGCGCCCAGGGGCTGGATGCATAGCGCCAGATTATCCAAATTGAAAGCCCAAAGCTCCAGACTAAGACGAGGCACGGAAACAGCTACAAAACAAACAGGCACATGTCTACTGTGAGTTTCAGGAGTTCCTCTTTTAACTCTCTTACAACAAAGTGTTTGGGGTTTAAAAAAAAAAAAAAAGGCACAACCAGGAAACAGCTAATATTCTTTGCAATATAGAAACCATCTGTAAAAGTGAGTTAGAGCTGAACTTCACTGTGGTTCCAAGTACTATTCTTAATGTAAGAGTTTTTCCACAGCTGGGGCATGAGGCGTCCGCATTGAACCGCTCTGCCTTGATAAATTAGACTCCGTTCCACCCAGAGGAGCTGGAGTCCAAAGTAAACAGCTTATCTATTGGAGATAATATTGTTTGCAAACAATAATCATTTGACCATCTATCATCAGGCCGCACTTGTTTTACAAGTTTCTATGAATCTACTGCTGCAATGCCGCTACCGCTCTCAATTGCTCTAAACCTGCTCACGGAAACCTGTCATCTGCTGGCTCCTTCTGCTGGGCTGTACAGGCAAACCATAGCAATGAAAAAACACCAAGATTAGTCTTGTTCTCATTTATATTCCCAAAAAATGGTGCTTTCTACTATATCCTTTTGTGACATCCATTATATCCAGGTTTTTCTCCATAGCTGCTTTTGAAGAGGGCAGTCCTTTCCTTGGCCATACCACACATGACCATTCAGCTATGTGAGATCTCATTTTCATCATCAAAAATAAAAACTACATCATTAAACCAAAAAAACACAAACTAAATATGATCCCAGAGGTCTTTTCCAACCGAAATGACTCTACAATAAATTGTTAAACCAGCAAAATACAAACTAAATAATGGAACCAGCAATGGAACTTGCCCGAGGTGAGTCTCAGGAATGGCGTTTCTGACACTCTGAGTCTCAATCAAACACCGATTTCTCCAAGAAAACAATAAATCCACAGCTGTCATTCATGTAAATGTCCAACTGGCCTTGCGTAATGCTATGATGGATAAGATCTGAGCTCGTTTAACACAGTTACTTCATTTATCAGCCCGGCCATACAATTCCGCTGCTGATAACACTCAACATAAACTTTAAACATCTCATCTATCAGCTGCGTATATAAACACGTATCCAACACACACACAATAACTGGGAGTTCTACTTCAGCACAGAAACAAGTGCAGCAATTCACATGCTTGGTAGGAGTAAGTCCCAGTTTATTGAGTGTTCACAGAGCCGTTTGCTTTCCAAGAAGCTGGATCCAGATATCAACAGCAAAATTATTCCTGTGGTTTATTTAAAAATAACCATATTTTACCATCACAGCATCACTGTATAGTATATATGCAAATTAAGCATCAGGAAAAGCCTCCAATCATAATTAAACAATCACTCTGGATTTTATGGAGCTCTTTGCTCACTGCCACTTCTGCCCACAGACTGCACTCTGGGTTACACTGACAGCCTGAGAGGGTGGCAAGAAAAGCTGTCGAGTTCTGCTCCCGTTTCTGGGCAGTTTTATCTGATCCAGCAAATTTATTTCAGCTGTTGGGAAGACCCAGCGATCCTGTGGCCCAGGCTGGTTCCCAAGGCGAGCCGGGGCTGTTTTGGGAAGCCGCAGATGGCAGAAGAGCCCAGCTGTGCCGAAGGGGTTGGTTTATTTGAATTCTCCCTCGGTTCAAGGGCAGGAGCGCCGCTCCACCAGCGCACGCAGAGGACAAAGTAAACACCCAGAGAACTTGTTAACATCAAACACTTTGCTGAAGAGGGCTGGGGGCAATGTTGCTTTTTGCCAAATCTTCCCTCCACTATTTATTTATCAAAAGCAATGAAACGTATATTCTGGGTCAACTTTAACCCCAGCACATGGAGCTACTGGGTTATTTTGCAGCTGTCTTTTTAAACAAGGCCAGCTCATTATCTTTAACTAAACTTTATCTTTGGAGATCTACTTTATCCAGGCTCTGATTTCCCTCTGTTTATCTTTCTCCTTACATGTTCCTCGCTGCCAGTGTCAACAGCTACTCCTCTTTTGACCTACCAGTTTGGCTTTTGCAGGCTTGCGGAGTGGTAAGATCAACTGCAAAGCAGTGAGTACACAGAGCGAGCCACAAAGACCAAAGTTCTCTGACTGGGGGAAAAAAAGGAAAAATATTGGCTTTAACTGGAATAGGATTGTTCAGCATCAACACTCGGGCATCTGAATGAAGCTTCTCAACATCTGCTTCTGAAGGGATGGCAGAAACATCTTGCTCACTGGTAGATCTGGGAACACAGGAAGGTAAGATCCAGCAACCCAACACAACCCAAAAATGCTTCTTTCTTTTTCTTCTGCAGATGGTGACACTCCAGAAGCCCCTTGTTAAATACAGAGAAGAGGGCAAGACCAAAGCTCATAGTTTTTTGGTCTTTAGAAATCCCATGGAGAAACTTTGTCTCTTTAATATTGTATTAAAAAAGCCCTAGGGATGGAAAAATATGACTCTTCCCCTTTGCCACCTTTTCAATAACCCTGAGGAGTTATTTTGACAGCAAATTTGGGACATTTTGACAGCGAATACCAGTCACTAGGGTCCTGTTGGGATCTGGAAGAGGAGCATCTTGGTTAGATGTGACTCCATTTTAGTGCCCTGGACTCCAAGATGAGCTCTGCTCAGAACAACTCTGCCCGCTGTTCACTGTTCCGAGATTGGAAGGATGCATCTCTATCATTGTGGATCAAACAGTCAAAATTATTTTGAAATAAGAGGTATCACTGTCTGAGCATTTTAAACTAAAAGAGGAGTTATTCATATAAATAATATTCAAGGTTGAATGGAGACAGACATGGTTTTCATGGATCAGGAAAATGTGCGTTTCACTTTCGCTGGCCATTTCTCCAGCTCAGCAGAAAGGCACAGCATGGCAAAGGCCACATTTCTCCTACTTCCACCCAGACCTCTTCACCTAAAGTCATCCTCCAGTTATCTTCATGCAGCACTTGACCTCCTTGTCAGCTCTGAAGTAGGTTATTGCTCATGGATCAAGGGAAACAAGGAAGATAACAGACTTGTGTCAGGGGGAGGGTCATCCCGGCCGTTCCAACAGATGCCTGTCCCTCGGAAGCATGCTGCACACACAGGGGCACCCAGAAACCTGTGCCTGGTACTTCTGGACGTAATTAGTAAGATGAAGCATTTCTGCACATGACATAATTCTAGCTGTGTGCCTCATTAGTCACAGACCCTTTATGAAAGGAACCCCTCAGCTCAGAGCTGTGGGGACAGGCCTCCAGCAGCTCCCAGTTTCAGCCCCACAACCTCTGGAATGCTGTGCACAGGCACGAAAATAAACCTTCGGCTCTAACTCCAAAAACAGAGGGAAAGGACAGTTCAACAGTGGTTTCCCAGCACAGGAGCAGGGCTGTCCCCAATGCCAGAATGGCACATCAGCCTGGCACACAGGATGCTGCAGGGCAGCTGGCACACAGTGACACAGCTGGTGCGGCCTGGAGACCTCACCAGGATGGACATGGGTCATCCCAGGGGAGCAGCCTGTGGGCTCACTGAAGCACCCTCTTGAGCCAAGACACGGTGGCACAGGCAGCAGAGCAGCTGGGATTTCTGCAGCCCTGGCAGTGACCCTCTTGTCTCCTCCCAAAGCTTCATGTTGGTCACTGTTTCTCCAGAAACCAGTGGTCTTCAACGTACAGCTTCACAGGTCTGCTCCCGGCACTGTAACTTAACCCTCACCTCCAAATCCACTCACTCCTACCCATGTTCACTCCCAAATAAGGTTTCACACTCTAAAAGATGACAGAATGCTGTTTTCCGTGCATTTCCATGGTGCCAAGCTCCAGTGTCCTTCCAAACACAGCTGAGATCCTGCCCCACTTATTTACTGGACCGTGAACTTCTCCTCTCCACCCTTGCAGCTGAGGGCAGAGTCACTATGAAAAGAGCATTATCTCATCCCCATTTTGGTTTAGCTCCCTGAATCATCTTCCTGCCATCTCAGACCAGCTGGCAGGACACCACCAGGACCTCCCTTCCCAACTGCCACCACCCCCACCTCGATCTGTTGATGCACTCCCGCTCCATCACTCCCCGCTCCAACACTCTCCCGATCTTCAGTGAGCTGTTCCACAAGGAACAGCTAAATGAGGAAGGGTTTCTGCACTGCCCAAACGATCCAGGTCCTATAAACTCTGGGCAGAGCAGAAGGAGGAGGAGGAGGAAGGAAACAGCACTCTTGAAAACAGAGGGAGTTATTCAGGTTGCCCACTCCACCTCCAGGAGCTGACGGCCTTTGCTAAGAAGCCCAAGGAAAAAGTGACTGAGCCTCAGGGGCAGCACTGCCCACCGCTGCACTGGGACAGCCCTCTGGAGTGAACCAGCTTTGGATACACAGATTTCCCATTTTTCCTAAACAGCACCAACTCAAAATTGATTCATCCTGCCTCACTTTATAATTGCCATATGTGATTTAACACCCAAAGCTCAGCAAATTGGGTTTTTTTCCCCTAGGTCATTTATTAGAACTACCAAGAAAAATTTCATTTTAACTTGCTATCAGTACAACGAAACCCATGAATTTCCAAACCACCTAAATTTAGAGCAAATGAATCCCCTTGAATTAAGTAGAATACTCTGGCTTCAGCGTGAGCAAGCTGAGTTAGATCATTAAATCTCACACCAAGACACCTTAAAAAAAAAAAAAAAAAAGGAAAAAGAAAAAAAGGAGGTATTGAAGCCTGTGGCATTCCAAGAGAAAGCAATCAGACATTCCTGCCGCTCGGCTCCTCAGTGATCTCCAGAGCCTTTGATCACTGACTGTCTTCATGCTGTCCTCCTGGGGTCTGGCAAAATGAGTGTAACAGCTGGCACATAGACTTCATTAGCTTTCTGGGCTGGAGGAGCGGGCTGCAGCCCGGGAGCCACCGGCAGCCTGCCCGCACTTCACGGACGAACCTGCCCGGTTTATTCCCGGCGCTGCGGGGCCGGGACAGCCCGGCGGGGCCAGAGGAGGTGACAGCGGAGCGCTGCGGGGCCGGGACAGCCCGGCGAGGCCGCGCAGGTGACTGACAGCGGAGGTGACAGCGCAGGTGACAGCGCAGGTGACAGCGGAGCGCTCCGCGCTCACCGCGCTGCTCCCAAAGCCCCCGCTGCCCGCGGGATGCGCCAGACGCGCTCCTAATGCCAACCCGCGGGGCTCGGGGTGCCAAAAGGCAACGGAGCCGACCGAAGCCTCATTTTTATGAATGCCTAATGACCACTCAATCATTAACATCAACCTTTAAAAAGCAAATGCAGCACCTACAGTGTGCATTACCCTCCCCCTCCCCCCCTTTCAGGGTCTCAATCGAGTCAGTCAAGCGTGCAAACCGATCCTGTCGCCAGCAAAAGCATTTCCTTTCACTGTGGTCAGCCAAAAGCAGGGGAAAAAAATGGAAGTGACTTGGAGTTATGGCACCAAAAAGGCCAGACAAGCAAGGAAATAATCAACTCCACATGAGCCACTTCGAGCCCATCACAATGAAAAGGGCCTACGACTAACCCCAGGAAAGGTCAGCGGGACTATGGGGGTCAGAAGCTGAAAAAGGCAATAGCGAGCAGCTGCCAGCTGCAATAAGAATCAATGTGTTCCTAATTACACTCCGAAGAGAAGGCTCGAGCGCCGGGAAACGCCGGGCTGTAATCACAGCTTGGGCAGAAAACATTCAAGTGCTCCCGTTTTACTCTTCTCCACCTCGAGCACTGAGCTGCAGTTTGTGTGCTACTAAATCACAGGAAACCGAGTGCTGGAGATAAGGAGCCAGGCAGCTACAGAAGGGTTGGGGATTTTGTACAAAAATACCGTAATTAAGCATTTGTGTTGGAATTATGGCATCACCAAAGAGAGGATTTTGTGAGTGTAAGCAATAAAATTACATTCTTCAAAGGGATTTTGCATGTGCTTTTAGGAAACACAGAACTCTACCGAACACTCCCATATGCTTGGGATCTTCTTAATGCCCAAAAAAACCATGTGGAAGGGAAGACCCCAGAAAAATCAGTTTTCTGACAGTAACCCTATAAACCAAGCGTGAGAGACACAAACGGGTCAGAACACAATGAAACAGACACCAAGGGATCCGCAGAAACACGGGGCTGAGAGGCAGTCAAAAGTTACAAGAAAAAGCATCCTTTGATGTTCTGTTCATATTTATTTATTGCATTTTAAACAAATGAAAGTGCACCCTCCAGATCTTTATCCTTCTGATAAGGATCTCCTGAATAAAGGAGAGAAATTACAGTTGCTCAAACTTTGCAATCCTCAGCTTGGATTTCAGTAGTGCCTCTCCATTTCTGCCCATAGCCATGCCTGGCACCTACACTCATCAGTGCTAAGCCAGATCCAAGTCCTTCCTAAGCTGATTACCACTTAAAGATTCAATTGGTATATTTACTTTTTTTTAGGTAACATATTTTTATATGTTACCAGCCTTGCATGGAGCTTTTTTCTTGCTTTACACCATTTAAACCCCCCATGAATCAGTGATGAATCTAAAGAACAGTTTTGGGGACTAAAGTCCCTTATCAATTGTGCAGCAATTTCTAATGGCAGATCACTGCTCACAGAATGGCTTGAATTGGAAGGGACCTTAAAGACCTGAAAGTTGATATTTTTGTCAAAATACAGAGCAAGTGTTTGCTCGGGTGGCAGATGGCAGGAAAAACAAACAGTGCTGAGCAAACGAGACAGTGACTGAGCCCCAGAGAGGGATCACACATCCTGATGGTCTTTCTCAATAATCAGGCAGATGTGTTTCCTACAAAGCTATAAAACACCCTAAATAATGTCATTAATTTACTCTAACTGCTTTAGGTAAGGTCCAGTGGCACATGGCAAAGGTGACACAAGAAGAGGTTAAGCAACTAAGGAAAAAATAGCAGCATTAGTGCAAACTATGGCCAAGAGGCTGTGTGCCTCAGAGATGGAGGAGGTATTTTTTATTGGATTTTTCTATTTTGATTTCAGGCCTGGAAAGTCTCATGGTTGGTATCAGCTGCTGGACTTGGATCAAAGTTTTGCCTTCCATTAATCTTTTGAGTTATATGTGAGGCTGATAGAGATTTTTTTTTTTTAGAAGACAGTTAAGATTACTCAGATACTTAATTTGCACTCCAATATTTCAAAAACACCTTGACTTTAGAACCTTGGTCTTGGCGTACATATGGTCTTGATAGAAGAACGCATGCTTTGGCATGGACTGGAGGAATGGATTTGGGAGCTGAAGGAAGGAAGTTTAACAGTTTGTGTACTGTGCCTCAGCACACACAGATGAAAACACTCCTGAGTCACGACTCTGCTCCCGAGACACATCTGTGCTCCGAGGGGGGGGGGAGCTGGGGCTCCCATCCTGCCATGGTCACAGCAAGACAGGCATCAGGAGAAAAATAAATAAATCATCCCAGAAGCCACACTTTCTTCTCCACAAACAGGCATAACAATTAGTTTAATTTTATTATTAACTTCAGCAAAAGAGCTGAGACAGTCCCCCTGCTGCCACATTAATGAAGTGGGAATGGCTCCTGCCTCGTCTGGCCTCGGGGAAGCAGAGAACAGAGCATTAGCCTGATACATAGTTCTGCTGGGCTGCAATTATGCTTAAATGCCTAAATCAGGGCTTTCAGCCCCCAAGGGAGCTAAGGGTATCATTAGTTTAACAGTTCCATCACAGTAGGCTAAATACATACAAAATTCTCACCCTTTGCTCTTCGAGGCCCCCCCAGACCTCCCCTTTCTTGATCTTTCCTGCTTCAGCACTACTTTGCCCCATATTTCCATTTTCTTCCCCACATTTAGCTCAACACCTGTGCCATACCACTGAAGGGACACCTGTGACAGCTCTGCTGCCTTCAGTCATGTCTCCAAGGGTCCCCTCCCTGCTCAGGGCTGGCCTCAGCCTCGGAGAGCGGCGCCTGCTTTACTTCTCCAGCTCTGGTTTTCAGCAAGAATGAGATTTCGCAACCAGTTTTTCAGCCAATTTAAAGATGGGCTGCTGCCGAGGAGGGCAGCAACACCTTCCTTCAGGACCTGGCTTGCATTCTCCTATCTGCAGCAGGGATCCTGCGGCCAGCAAGTGAGTCAGATGTGCTGGCAGATCCAGCTGAAAACTCAGCCAGAGAAAAAATGAGGTTCAGTTTTCACCTGGATGAGGGAGCAGTTTCAGCTCCCCATGCAGTCCTGGAGCACCAGCACAAAGGAGGGGCTGGGAATGGACATCCAAGAACAGGAACTTAGCACTCGAGCAGCGAGAGGCCTCAGCACAAGTCATGAAGCACCACCCTGGTATGTTGAATAAATCCTGGACTGCAAGAATGTGTGCAAAAATGAAGAAAAAATATACAAAACCAAACTCCAAGTGAGCCATGCCTCTTTTCTGAAGGGAACTAGGGAACTCACTATACTAATTACCCGAGCTACAGGTGCAAACACCACAGCAAGCTGGAGTAACTGCCTCAGGGGGTGGTTTTTTCCCCTCCAAAAAGTGTGCATTGTGCATGTCAAGGACCATTGCCCATGATTATAATTTGTCTATGGTTTCTAAAACCAGAATCCAGCATGAATAAAAAATAAAAAGGACTAGAACCACAGTCTTGTTCTGGTCGTCAGAAAAAGCTGTCATATGCTCAGACAAAGGTCCTTGTGTCCCCACAGGCCGCCTAAAGGTCCCCTTCCAGGGGCACTCTTGCACCTGGGCGGTTTAGCCGTGAGAGAACATTGATGGAAAGAATTGGAACCATGGCTGAGCTCTGTTAGAGGACAGCAAGCTCATTCCCCAGGCAATTCCAGATGAACACTGACACCTCGTCCTTCGGTAGCCTCCAGCAAGCAGCAGCTCTAAAAAACGCAGACAAATGGGTTCTTTTAGCTGCACTAGCCCGAGTACAACTCGGTCTGTTGTAACTTGCAGGGATCCATGCTATCCATGAGCTCTTAAAGGGAAGCACAGCCATTAAATCCACACCTGCAGCCAGAATTTATAGCAACCTCATCTACTGCTGTCTTACATCATAGGCAATTAGGAGCCTGTGAACTCATGGCTGCAGGATATGGGAGGTGCACTGGAACCAGAGAGCCAAGCCTGTGTTACAGCACAGTCGTTAGGCACCTCAGAATTCACCGTGCCTGTGGATGGCTGGAACTGTGCTCAGGCTGGAGCAACAGACCCATCTGGACTCTGCTTTCTAAACAAAAGTGCTGCCCTGCACTCCCAGTCACCGCTTCCCCTCTTGTTACAGCTGTCCACACGCTGTCACAGGCAATGCCAACACTCCCTGCTGCTGGACCCAGGCTCCAGGCAGAACAATGCTTATTAAAAAGCAAACCAGCTAACCAGGGACAGCTGAGGGAGAGAGCAGGAAAGACCCCGGCCTTTCCTCCCCCGATTAAAACAAGCCTTCACACAATCCATCCTCCAGCCTTACAGTAATTCAGTTTTACTGCTCTCCTCCCCTCCCTTCCCCCATGCTCAAAAGACCAAACCTGGTTTCAAAATTGAAGTCCGAGCTCTCTGGCAAACACACGCTTCTGCACTTCTTCACCTCGAGGGAAGGAATCCTGACACAACTGACAATATTGCTTAGCAAAAGGAGCCCCTTTGCCTCAGGCCCAGATAAAAGCAGCAGCTAGGCAGAAAAATAAATGAAAAAAATGTGTTGGTCAGGCCAGGTTTGCTACAACAAATCAACCTGGCTCCCAGGCAAGGAGAGGGGTAGTGGAACATGGGGGAAAGAGAGGGAGGTTTTGGGTTGGCTTTGCTCGGTGGGGTTGCACCGAGCACCGGTGTAGCTTCCTGCCTCCTTCCTCATGCCAGCAGAGCTGAAGGAGAGCCTTGATCCAAGGAAGGGAGGCAGCAGTCATCATGAAGCTCTGGCCTGAGGGTTTTGCTCCTCCAGCCCTCCTGCTTCACTCACTGCAGCCAAGTCCAAGCCACCAGCTCAGCCCTGCCAGCAGCAGGGACCCCTGCCCAAGGCTGGGGGCACTCGGGGCAGCACCCTCACACGGTGGCAGGTTGTGAGTCAGAGCCCAAACCTCCTCTTGCAAATCGGGGCCATGGCAGCTGTTCTCAGCAGAACCAGTTCAAACACGAGCAACTGATAGGAAAGGAGTTAAGTTTCATCACAGGGACCAGGGAGAAATTTCTGCCAGGTTCACCTGACTGTGCCCTGTTCTCACTCGCTCAGACATATCCTGCTTTGCCGAACAGGATTTCTGTTTGGATGTCCAACAACAGACTGGCAACTCCTGGAGATACCTTCCCAAAGGAAGATGGATGCCACAGCCACAGCTTCACCACATAGGAAAAAAGTTCCAGACTCTTCATAGCAAATCAACTCCCCCACGAGACTTTAATGCCGAGCTCAGCAACATGGGGGCCTACAAAGATAACCGGCTGCCGGGATTGATTCCATCCCACGTTAGCATCCATCAGATAGCAAGAAAAACAAGATTAAGCAGCACCACGGCATTAGTCTTCATTTAAACTTGGCAAAGAAAGCAAATGTTTCTTTTCTGTTGGCTTCTCTCTGTGTGTTTTTTAAAGCAGTCCCAGGCTCAGCCAGGGAAAGGTGCCTGGACTGTTTAATGTTGGGGGATTAGAAGGGACAACACTTGTACACTTGCCAGAGCCCAGATAAGCAGCGAGTGCTTGGGTTAAGCAGGCGAGCATCTGCCTCCTGCAATATATACATTGTCCCAGTGAAAATAAACAGCTTCACACCTTTGGCTCAGAGAAGGACTTGAGCTTCTTCTGCATCCTCAACCTGCAGCCTCTCCACTCAAGGATGAAGGGTCAGAAGGGTGAAGGTTACTCGCAGTTCCTTTATTCCAAGTCTAAGGCTGGAAACTTTCTGTCTCCTCTCGCATTGGGTAGAGACTTTGCTGCTGCACATCAGAGCTGGTGTTGCTTCCTTGTGTTCACTGTACCCAGAGCTGTTTCAGACAAACTCTGAACACGTACACTTTCTACATGTTCTGGTTACGTACAAGCCACGACAAATGCACTGATTAGGAAAAATGCTAACTTGGAAACTGGACCCTTTTTTAAGGGCTCAGCCACAAAGTCCATAATCTAGAAAATCACACCTCAGTTTAATGCTGCCACCCCAGTCACTGGAAATCACAGGGCTGAAGACTCCAGTGATACCACTGCAGTACCCAATGCCTACAGTCTGCTCCAAACTCCGCTCTGGTCCATCTCGATGCACAATTTGGAAGTGCAATCTGCATCCCAAAACCATGCCTCAGTCTGAATAGCTGAATTTAAAATTATATCATTAAGTTTGAAATTTCAACATACTTAGAGAGTTTTGATAATAACATTTTTGATTACATCCGTTGCCAGCTTCCTTCTACACCCTGACAGAGATTTAAAGTATACATTCCTATTTCATTCTGCAACAGAGATTAGTGGCAGGAACAGAAAACATCTTCTGTTCCAAAAAACCCTCGGGGTTTTCCTCCTTCTCTTGCATTTTATTAGAGAAGTCTCAAATCTCCATCAAGCTGCAATACACTGTCACTACAAAGCATTAAGGCAACAAGTATCTGAGGGCTACATTGAAACACACCTTTCTCAGGGAAAAGCTCCTGAGAAACAAAGATTTCCAAAGCTATCCCAAAGGTGAAAGTGCTCCCCAGCAGTAACAGCCCTCAGCAAGCTTTATGAAAATTTGAGCCTACGCTTGAGCGTATGGCACGCAGAGCCCTAATTCAAGAACTTTTGTGAACTCTTATTGTGGGGAAGGGGGGGGAACAAAGGAAAACCACATGCTATTGTTTATTTTGACTCCGCAATACATTTAATCTACATGGAGTTGGAACATTACACAGCAAAATGCCTCAGCTCTTAGAAATTCTGTACAGCCAACAGCAGCAAAGCCCGTTTTCCAAAGGGAGAATGCCATTTTAAGTATGTTATCTTCACCCCACAGAACACAGAAACTCTCCAAAATGCAGCTGAAAGCTGCCACCAATGCTTCCAATCCCACACCCCAAGAGCATGGGATCAAGGCAAGGCTACCGGCACTCATGACACAAGCAAAGCCAAACTGGGGACTTCCACCAACTTGACTTTGAGCTATCCAAGCTTTTCTGAGTAAGACTGTGACTGCCTGGGGGGGGTCCCTGAGCAGGAGTAGCCCCAGGCATCTCACACCCTCTTTGAGCCTATCAACAAGAGCAGACCTTGATGCATTCCAAGATGTTAAAGCAACAAGATCTAGCATATGAGCTGCCAAAGATTTATTCCAGTGTATCCACAGGGATGATAACAGATCTCACTACACAAATTCCACTGCTGTAGCTGCACAACTCCCCTCCAGCCTTGCATCCTACTGGAGATGTGCTAACAAGGACTGTCCACGTGTCACTGAAAGCCTTCAGTGTCTGGCTCCAGGACACCCCCAAGCAGCTCCAGAAGCCATGGCTCTGCTGAGTTACAGATATGCCCTGGCACAACTGAAGAACCATCTTCCTAAATACCATATTTCTGTTCAAAGCTACCCACTGCCATCCCCTTGTGCCCAGTGAGCCCACTCCCCCAGCCCCAACATTCCAGCTCCTTTACACAACTTCTCCCGGACGCAGAGCCTGCTGCCTCACGCTGGGGCACAGCCACTGCCACCGAGGGACTGGAGCTGTGCAAGCTCACCCCGGGCAGGTGCCAGCACCAACGCTCCCACCTACAGCCAGGAGAACGTGCAGACAGGTGATGTCATGGCCAGAGCAGACAGGTGACATCACAGCCCACAGGCACCTTCTCTCCATGCTGGTTTATCTCCTCCTGCACCTGGGAGCAGAGACCTCTGGCACAGCCCCATCCTCGCCCTCCGCTGGGCCGGGGGCTGGCGCAGACACAGGTTGCTGTGAGGTTTCAACAGGCTGAATGAAACGGTGAAGAAAGATGCTTTTCAGAGGGGGAGGGGAGGCACACACGTACTGAACAAATCATCTGTTTGGAGCGCTGGCTCCTACTTGTTCTCAGTTATATTATTCACTCAAGGGTGGATTAATCCATCACTGCAAAGGAATCTCCTGATCTCAGAGATAAAGGCAACAAGTCATGCACTGACTGTCTGTGGATCCTCCTGGAAATGGCCAGCCTTTCTCATGGCCTTATTTGGGCCGATCTATCAGCTCTCAACTAACAACAAGCAAGGAAAAAAAAAGAAATTAAAAACTGAAAACATACCACCTGTCTACAGTAACTTCATGTGGATTGATCTGGAAGCAAGCAAGGGATTTCAACTCTAAACAATCACTGTTTGTTTCAGAAGGGGCCACATGAACTGTCCCCTTCCCTTGTTTTTGTTCTCCAGGAGAAGAACAGTCACCTGGGTCCTTACCATCCAAACTGGAATGAAAAAAAGATTAATTTCTTGCAAGATTCTTTAGAGTGAGACCTTTTACCCAGATAAATGGTTTCTTTTACTCACTGGGGACTCTGAAACGAAACCCCCTGGTGCCATCCCATCCCCCTGCAGGAGCATCTCCAGCTAGAGCAGGCTGCACTAGGACACAAGGTGTCTACATTTAATATAACAACAATTCCAGGAGGCTGGACATGGCCAGCATACGTCTGTACTTCGGTGCTTCAGCAGATGCCACAGAGCGATTACAGAGACATTCAGGTTCTGTCTGTTCTTCTCTCATGATTAAGGGGGGCAGAGAAGCTCCCCACAGCTCCCTTCTGGCAGGAGCTGGCAGCCCACAACACCCAGGGCTCACCAGGACACAGAAGGTGAGCTGGCAGGGAATACTACACAGGCAACACAACCCTCATACACCTTTGCAGAGATAAAACACCCTCAAACCCCTCCAAAAACTTAAATTTGTGGTGCTCAGCCTCTTTGCCAAGACTGTTTCAACGATGAGCTGCTCACGGCTCGAGCCTTTTAGTCCTTGTCTTGGCATTTTATAGGTTCACTGTGAAGAAAAGCACGGGCTGCGAGGCAGAGCCTCCATACACTGCGAGGAAGGAAGCATTAAACTTCTCTTTGAATTAAACAAATAAGACTCAACCACTCGATTCATTATCAGATTCAATGGTTGGAGTCTGCGGGGAAAGCTGAACAGCAAAACCCAGGTTATAAATCAAAGACGTGATCACAGAGACAGGTGAGTCTGAGGGTGTGGCTTCACCTCTCAGCTCAGCCACTGCCAAAGGGATGGTCTCCTTCTCCTTCCCTGCCCCAGCTCCCTCCTGCTGCCAAGTTGATGGCAATACCCCAGCCAAGCTGGCCTAGCTCACTCTGAGCTTTAGGGAGTTATTTTATCCTTTTCCCGTGCTGTTTCTGTGAGCTTGACTGGTTCAACTGGGCATTTCCAGAGGCAGGAGATGGAGGGAGCTGGCCAGAACCCCTCCCTCTCTGCAAGGCACCCACCCTTGGCTCAGCAGCAGAGTGAGCACACAGGATCAGGAGACAGCAAAGCCAACTGAGAAGCCAGTGCTGCCAAAAGGGCCCATCTCCCCACCAGCCCCTCCAACCCCCCAGGGCCTTCCCAGTCATCCAAGTGGAAGATTTAGCAAGTCTAACTGCGGGGCAAGATCCAGGAAAGTTTGGGGCTTGGGTACTTTTTTTTTTTTTAAGGTTGAGCTAGAGTCAGTCCCCTGCGGCTGCTCCAGTGCTGGATTCCCGCAGCAGGGAAGAGGCAGGAATGTACCTGCCACCTCCTGCAGCAGCGAGTCCTTGGATGGAGCTGTAACGTGAAACTGCGCCCAAGGAGCTGGGGAGGGGGGAAAAAAGGGGGGAAAAGAAAAAAAAAAAATAGAGTCCCACCTGGCTAGAAGAGCTCCAAGACATCTCACAGGTATGGAAAATGGGAAAACAACCCACCTTACATGATTGTTTTCCCTTCTGTTGAAAGACAGCAGATATTTCTCACACAGAAAGAATGAGTATGGGCTTAATGGAAATGGCAGGTGGCCTAGATGTACAAAGCTCAATCCCTCACTGGGTTGAGCAAGCATTTCCCCTAAAGTGGTCGCTGTCACTGGAGAACCATGATCTCCACCAGAAAGGGAGAAGTGAGCTAGGGAATGCAAGTGGAAAACTCTGACACACTCAGCCCTGGAAGTTGGACTGAGCCATCTACCAAGGAAATTACTGGAAGAACACTCAACAGAAAAAAGTGAACATATACATACACATACACAAAGGCAACTACCTAATCTAGAAATTCTTGGGCCAGTGTAGTTGGAGATCTCCCACCCAAAGTAATAGAGCAAAGAGGGTTTTGCTGACTTTGCTAAAGACAAACACCATCCCAGAACAAATGATGCAGGATAAGGGGACACACAATAGCAGGGTTTGCTCAGGGAGGGCTCCAGGAGAGCAGAAAGTGAGTAGGAAAGAGAACCTGCCTGGAGAACCAAAAAAGTACCAGGCCAAACAACAAAATAGGTCAAAATAGAAAAAATAGTGGACAGAGAACACAGCTTGGTGCCCAACTACCAGCTTTAAGAGTCAGGATTGCAAGGCAAGCTGCAAATTCTCATTTAAGGAGGAAATTTGACCAGTTCCACTTGAAACAAGGTTTTCAGCTCAGTCTCACCCCAGCTGGAGATAGCAATTGGCTCTGAAGGTCCCCAGCCCACTGAAAGACCAAAAACCAGAGGACTGACAGCAGACCACTGCAGTGAGGAGGTAGGGGCAGGACTCAGCTCAAGGGAGCCACTCACTAGTCAGCAGGTCATAAACAAGGGAGGAAACAAAAACTTGACTACATACAAAGGGCAAGTTTAGACAATCAATTAATTTATACAAATGTAATGCTGCCTATCAAAAGATGTTTGGCATGTTTCCAAATTACCAATTAAAGTGATTCCATTGAAAACATTACCTGAGATACCCAATCCCAGCAGGTTTGTGGGTGAAAACCCGCTCAGTCTCAGAGCTTGTGGTACTAAACCAAAGATTTTGAAGCCTCGTGGAAGCTCACTAACAGGTTCACCACATTCCTGTGTCATTTTGCATAGGATTGTGTGCCAACACCACAGCACTGCAATGAAACCCCTCAAGAGTAACATCTGTGGACATGGGAATGAGGAAGATGCAGAGAAGGAGGTTTTCCACCACAGGCTCAAAGGCCTGGCAGAAACAGAGGAGGTAAAGGAGCTCTTGGAGAAGGTGTGAAGAGTGGGTTTGGTGGTTGATACGGGAAATCCAGGTGAAGCTCAATGCCTTTTTACACACAGAACACACAGTTCACATGACCTGCAGGGAACCTTCTCAATACAGCTCATTCTACGTGCACATACAAACACTCAGAGATTAGCCCCTGACCCAAAGCTCCTCACACCCAGCCCTGCAAACAACCTGACACCACAGCAGTTGGTCCTGCACACACCCAGTCACACCAACACCACCAACAGCCGTACAGGAGAAGGTGCTGCTGACTGTACCATCGCATCAGAGAACACCTTAATTCCCAAAATTATTTCATCATCACGTTTCCCTGCTAGTTTTTTGGCACTGGGGCTTTGTTGGTCTTGCAGTTCATGGTAGTGCCTCATCTTGAGCACCCACCAATTAATGCCCTGGTCATGGTACACCGAGGCCTCGTCAGGCAGAGCAGATCTGCTGTGGGACAGGCAGAGGGAGATTTATGAGATGCTGAACCCTGACGTGGCTGTGCATTCACAATCCATTGCTTTGCTTTCCCATTTCCACATCTGCAGAAGCAGTCTTTAAACAAGCCAGGGTATTTTTAAGCTCTGACAGTTAAAATCCTCAAGTGACATCACCTGAAGTTAGAGCACAGCTGCCTTATTCCTCTGGCACACCAGCAAGCCAAAGTAAGCAGGAGCCTCGTTTATGGGCTTACAGCACACCTTGAGATAATGAAAGCACCGGGTGAGACTTGCCCTGCACAGTCAGGCCTCTCCTTGCAAGGCTTTTTCTCCCCCCTCCCTCTGTTTTGGGGTAAAACCCAAAAATTTTAGCACCAGAGCAGCCCAGTGATCCAGCAGAGGGGGCACACAGGGGGGCCAGCCCAAACCCCACGGCCACTCTCCTGGGGTTTGGGGGCAAAGAACATGGGGTTTGGGGGCAAAAAAACAGATAAAAAGGATGAAAAATCACCAGGACTGCATGAAGGATGGCAAAAACCAACCCCTCAAGCTACTTCCCGTGGTGCACCCGAGCCTGCCTGCCCACACTTCACCTTGCACACATGGGCACGGCTGTTTAGGAGCACTCGGAGCAGCTTAAGAGTGTAAATCACATTAATCCAGGCGACAAAGCCACCGAGCTCATCCTCGGGTGAGTTACTAATCCCTCCACACCGCAGCAGTTTCCATCTCACTTCCTACCCCTTGAGGAGGAAAAAAAAAACCTTTTAACATGATAGGTAACTCAGTGGACCCTACATTCTATCTGAGTCCAGCTTTCAACAGCTTTGAGCAACAGTCATGGGTCTCCCCACAAGGCTGAGGATCTTCTGGATGCAGACCAAGCCAGTCAGAGGCTTCCCTCTTCTTATGGAAAGGGGAATACAGGTCAAAAAAAATTTTTTTTAATCACTCCATTATAAGATAGGCTTGCAGCTGCTTCCAAAGAGCAGGGTTTGGTTTCAATGTGTTTGACTCATGCTCTCGACACCTATTTTAATTTGGTGGAACAAAAGCATGCCGGCTGTAATTAAGGCAAATAATATCAAGTTCAACAGAGAAGCATTAAGAAATTGTGCCGGGAAACATTCACTGCAAATTTTTGGAATATAGAAGGAGTTGGCCGTCGCCCGCAGCAACCGCTACCACAAAAGCACTTTTTCTCCTTAAAGCAGCTACGGGCAGGCTGCACATCCCATAAATCGCAACTGTCAAAACACCCGAGCCGTGGGAGATGAGGAGAAAAGCAAACGGGCTCCACACAGCTCAGCTGGGAGCGCCAGCACCCCAGGATTACCTGCTTTGTTCAAGGAAAACGCCGGGCCACGAAGGATAAAACCCCAGAGAACCAAAGCTTCCACGCTGCCGGTAACCTCGGTGACCGTGGCTGGTGTTTGGGTTGGTAAATTGTATTTCTGGTGCATGTGTGAAAGATACAACTCACTGAGTAAACAGCCCTTCAGAGCTGACAGCTTTACAGCCGCAGGCTCGGCACAACTACTCCTTCCCAGAGGCAGCAAAGCAGTTGGGGAAAGCAGTAAAATAATAATTAAAAAGAAAAAGCTACATAAAGCCATCACATTTACCCTTTCACCAACCCTTTACACAGTTACGAGGCGGGAGCAAAATAAACATTGCCTGTTTTCTGCCCCAACAGTGTGTCACGGCTGAGAAACACATCCCTTTTGGTTTAAAAAACATCAGTATTGGAAGCATGGGACAGACGACTGGAAAGTTCTTTCATTAGAAGTCTGGAACTATATAATTTATATTTGTTTCTGGCAAAGAGACAGACAAAGCAAGAGAAAGTAATTTAAAATTCAAGAATCGCGTGGCTTTAAGAAGGTAGGCAGCTTAATGCAATAAAAATAATAATAACAGAGATAAGATGTCAGGATGCTTTACAGCCAGAGACCTCAGGCATCACACACCACCTCCTGCCTCAGGGACTGACTTTCCACCGCTCTAATTGCAGAGAAAAGTGACCTTACAGGTTAAAAACATTGAGATTAACCATTTTACGGCAGTTAAAAGGCTGGACGCGACCCCAAACCCATCCCCTACGGCACCTCCTTCAAGCAGAGCAGCGTTTAAATGACAAGTAGAGTGGAGTGGAGGCGCGTTCCCTGCGAAATGAGACCATAAATCAGCGGCGGGCAGCTCGGAGGGCTCGTCCCGCTGCCCGGAGCGCCGTGCACCGGCTCAGCCCCGCGCACCGAGGGCACAGACCGGAATCCGACGGCGAGGACGAGCCCTGCGGGGTGACAGGAGCCGCCACCTGCGGCCGCCCCGGGCCGCGCTCGCCCCTCACGGAGGAGCCGCGCTCGCCCCTCCCGGCGCGCGCCCGCCCGCGCCCNCGCCGCCGCCCCGCCCCGCCCCGCGGAGCGAACCAACGCCGGCCGGGGGGGAAGCACGGGTGCCCCGCGGGCGGACCCACCGCCCGAGGAGAGGAGGGAGCGGGCGGCGGTGAGCGCGGCCCGAGCGTGCGGCGAGCGGGGCGCTGCGGGCCCTTTAAGGGGATCGGGAGGGGTGGAGGGGATGCACGTGCGCGCGGGGCGCCGCGGGGTCCGTGCGCTGCCGGGCACAGCTCGGCCGAGAGACCGCGCCCCCGCACCGCCGGGACCGGGCGTCCGTGTGAGCCGGGACCCGAACAGCAGGTGCACCTGGGCGCCCACGGGACTGGGGAGGCAGGGACCGGGCAGCCAGCCGGCCGCAGTGCGCACGTGTGCGTTACCGGGCAGCGGCAGCCGCGCGCTGTGCCGCTCGCCCGTGCTCCCGCGCACCCGGCGCTTGTGCAGCCGCAGAGCCGCACACCGGCGCTCCCGTGCGCTCTCGCACCCATGCGACGCTGCCACCTGCCACACGTGTTGGTGACAGCCACCCCCAGAGCCGGGCACCCTGCGCCCCCATCCGAGCACCGCACCGCGGCTCACCTGTGCGGCCTCCGGGAGCCTCCGCCTCTGCGGGGGCAGAGGTCATGCCGTGCCCGGCCCGCTCGCTCCCACGCCGCAGAGCCCGCGGTTCCCACCCTGACTGCCCTGCGAGCGGTTGTACGTTCAGAGTGTCACCGGAGCGAGGGAGTGGCTCTCGCTTTTTCCGAAAGGCAGGGAAATGCCCCCGCACGCCGCACATGCTCCACGCATCATCCTTCTCCGGGTGACGCCACCAAGAGAGCCCCGTACTCGGGCTAAAAATAGCAAAAAGGGGCTTTATCAAGGGCTCCGGCTGTGCCCAAACCATTGATCTATTCCAAAAGAACCCAAATACACCCAAAATATGCCCAACATGCCTAATATGCCTTCTTTTTTTTGGAATTCCCTATATTTTGGTCACATCCACAAGTGGTAGCTGGAAAGGGATTTATCCCAAGGAGATTTTCACCTGGAAAGGCTTCTGCACTACATGGAGCAGACTGCAAAGAAACACAGTTGCTATGTTTAAAAATAAGTAAAAAATAAGCTTAAACACCCCCCTTAAAAATCTAGACTTGAAATAAAATCTCATGGTTTTCAGACAAACCTGTGAGACCAAAACACTGCACTACCCTGTGTTTACCAGCCCTAATTTTATCCCTCAGGAGGTTTCCTGTAGGACGTCATTATTTCCACAAGTGTGAAAGGCGAAAAAAAAAAAAGGAAAGAAAATGAAGAGTAGAAAAATCCTCAGCAGATTAAAAAATCCCATAATCTGAAGAAAACACCCCAAAATAAAACAAAACTGGGGTTGGCACAGCTGAGGAGTTAAATTACTTGATTTATGGCAGCCACTAGAGAAGATGAGGGCTTCAGGATTGTTCTCAGCACAGAAGAGACGGCCAAGTCTGTTTTTTTTGGGATAAAAATACTCAAAATGAGGATCATAATGAAGGTGTTTTGCAGGCCAGGGGCGGTGCCAAATTGCAATTTCTCCCTGCACAATTTTTTGGGGCGATGTTTTCCCCTCCTTGAGCGCATTTGCATGAGAATACCCTATTGGGCAGGAGAATTGCTGCTTAATTAGCGAACAGCAATCACTTTAATTAGCATGTCTCCATGCTCCCTGCTATTTTGCATAGATTCAAATGAGATGCTCATTAGGGAGCAGGCGCCCGGACAAGCTACGCCCTTTAGCCGCTCACTAACCCAATTAACTTCAGCCAAACCGTGCCGGGCCCCGTGCCAGGAGGGATCGGGCTGCTCCCAGAAGGAAGATGCACAACCTCTCCCTTCAACCTGCTCACCTCCTCCAAACCTGTGAGGTTTCCTTCCTTGGAAGGATTTTCTCCTTCAAGGTTTTCCTTCTTGCGAGATTTCCTTCCTTGTCAAAGGTTTTCCTTCTTGTAAATTTTTTTCTCTGTACAAGGATTTTCTTACATTGAAAGATTTCCCTTCCTTGAAATTATTTCCTCCTTCAAGTATTTTCTTCCTTGCAAGATCTCCTTCCTTCCCTAAGGGCTTCCTCATTGCAAGGTTTTATTTCCTTCCGAGATTTTCCTTCTTTGTAATATTTTCCCCCACCCAAAGTTTATCCTCCATGTAGAGTTTTCCCCCTTGCAAAGTTTTCTTCCTTAGAGGTTTCCTTCCTTTCAAGGCTTTACCTCCTTGCAAGTTTTCCTCCTTGTGAAGTTTCCTTCCTCACAAGCTTTTCCTCCATGCAAGGTTCCCCCTCCTCATTAGGTTTGCTTCCTTCCAAGTCTTTCCTCCTTTTCCTTGCTTGCTCAGTGCTGGGGTTTGGGAGCAGAAATGGGGGGGACACCCCCAAAAAGCCACCCTCCCCCCTTGGGGATCCTCAAGCCCTCTCCGTGCCCCTTCCCCCCGCCCAGGTGGGGCCATCATTCCTGGCAGGAGCACGAGGGAATTTGAGCGTCCTCTTTGTTTTTCCGCCCAGCCAGCGTGGTCCCAGCGAGGCTGGGTTTTATTTTATTTCATTTCTCCTGCCCCGTAATCCCATCGTCTTGTCACGGTTCCCCGGGAAGCGAGGCTGCTCCGAACAAAGCCCCCGGAGCATCCCGGGCTCCCGGAGGGGGTTTTGCAGCTGCGCCTCGGAGCGTGACCGATCGGGAATGAGCCTTCGCAGCGCGTCTAATGCCGTTTGGACAGGGAGCCTTTCATCCGCTCGTGGGAGTGAGGCCCCGGCCCCGAGCCCGCAGCTCCCCGCGCTCGGCGCTCCCGTCCCCGCGGGAGCCGAGCGGCAGCGCCGCAGCGGCTTTGGGGGGAGCCGAGCGGAGCCCCGGCGCTGCTGCGGCTCTGGGTGCGGGGCTCAGGGCCGGCGTGGAGGGGCTGAGGCTGGGGGATGCTCCTCATCGCCACGGTCCGGTCGCTGTCGCCCCGTGCCGGGCTCCGCTGGGTTCCTTGTTGTGGTCCCCTGGCTTCTGTCCCTGGCAGTGTCTTATCCCAGGTCCCACCTCCACATCTGCAGCAGCTTCCTTGTCCTGGTTCTCATCATCCCATCCCTGGCAGGCACCTCCTTCCAGTTCCCATTCTCCTGTCCCCAGCAAGGACCTTGTCCAGGTCCCATCATCCCAGCCCTGTCCCCATCAGATCACTCATCCCAGTCCCCATCATCTGTCCCTGTCCCCGTGATCACATCCCAGTCCCCATCACCTTGTCCTTGTCCCATCACCCTGGCCCAGATCCCAGCAGGTGCCTTGTCCCAGTCCCTGTGGGTGTCCACAGGGCCAGCCCAACACCCCGGTGCCCTTTGGCATCCAGTGATCTCCATCGAGGGAAGCTTCGTGGGTCCTTTTGGGAAGGGGACAGCAGGTGCCAGCCTGGTGCCCCCCAACCGTGGCAGTGCAGGTGGCATTGGGTGGCATCAGCTGCTGAGTGTGCCCTGCAGCGTGGCAGGCAAGGTGTGTGAGGAGGAATTTCGGGATTTCCACTCTGAGGGAATGGCTCAGGAACAGGGCACAGAGGCTGGAGGGGTGTTGGGGTGGAGCACACGTGGAAACATCACCTGGAAGAGAAGATGGAGATGAGTTGAGAAGAGACAAGATGAAAATGATGAGGATAGAAGAGACAAAATGTGACAACAGGAGTGGGAAAGAAGAGGAGGAGAAGGACTAAAGGATGTCCCCATGAGATTTGCCAACCCATCACTTTGGGCATTGATCAGGGGGGGNGAGGAAGAGAAGAGAAAGAGAAGATGTTGCCTCTAAAGAAGTTGTATGTCCCCATGAGATTTGCCAACCCATCACTTTGGGCATTGATCAGGGGGGGTTTGTTGGTTTATTTTCCCCCCAGTGAAAAGTGGCTTTTTGACCCAAACACACGTTTTCATAGCAAAGGGTTTTTTGTTGGGGTTTTTTTTTTTTTTTTTTTTTTTCTGAAAGGCTTTTTATTCCTTATTAAAAAGAAAATTGGTAAGGTTGGTGGGAAGGGTCACTTCTGTAAAACCTCTTTTTTTCTTAAAAAAGCCCCAACTAATCTGTTTGGCCTTTTTTTTTTTTCATCAGAAATACCTCTGCGGGAGGCTTTGGGAGTGAATCATTCCCAAAATCCCCTGTCCCACGCCGTGCCTGGTCCTGCCCAGCTTTATCATCTCCCCTGCAGCAAACACCCAGTGGCAACAGAAGAAAATTAGAATTATTAGGAAATACTTTTTTTTTTCACTTTATTTTTCCCCAGCAGACTGGAGGATGATTTTGCCTCATTTTCCTGTATTTTGGTCATTTAACTCCATGGAGCTGCTTTGGCACCAAAAATTGCATCAGTCTTCAGGAAGGAGCAAAGAACCTGCCCATGCAGTGATGGTCGGGTTTCCCAGGGCACTGGGGTTCTCTCTGAGAAGAGCCCAGATCACTGGGGTGGGACAGGACTCCCTGCACCCCTGGTGAGGGTTCTGAGGGTGATGAAAGCTTCCGTGGCCTGTGATCTCTCCAGCACCTGCCTGCCCCAGGCCAAGCTGGAATGAGCCTTGCTGGAGGCTGTCTCCAGCCTGGTCTCCTGGGCAGAGCTTGGGCCCACAAGTCAGGCAGTTTGTCCTCAGCCTTCTCTCTGGATGGACCTCAGTGTTGCATGGATGTTGTCTCCGTCCTTACCTTCCTGGCAGATCCCAGATCAGTGTTGTGGGTCTCTTGTCTCCATCCCCGTCTCCTGAAGGATCTCAGGTGGGTGCTGCAGGTACCTTCTATCCATCCCTGTCTCCTGAAGGATCTCAGGTGGGTGCTGCAGGTACCTTCACTCCATCCCTGTCTCCTGAAGGATCTCAGGTGGGTGCTGCTCCCTTCACTCCATCCCTGTCTCCTGAAGGATCTCAGGTGGGTGCTGCTCCCTTCACTNTCCATTCCTGTCTCCTGAGGGATCTCAGGTGGGTGCTGCTGCTCCCTTCTCTCCATTCCTGTCTCCTGAGGGATCTCAGGTGGGTGCTGCTGCTCCCTTCTCTCCATTCCTGTCTCCTGAGGGATCTCAGGTGGGTGCTGCTGCTCCCTTCTCTCCATTCCTGTCTCCTGAGGGATCTCAGGTGGGTGCTGCTGCTCCCTTCTCTCCATTCCTGTCTCCTGAGGGATCTCAGGTGGATGCTGCTGCTCCCTTCTCTCCATTCCTGTCTCCTGAAGGATCTCAGGTGGGTGCTTCTCCCTTCTCTCCATCCCTGTCCCCTGAAGGATCCCGCAGAATGCCACACTGCTGCAGCCAATCATCACCTCCTCTGAGCTCCCTAAAACCCAGCCCACCACCTCACCTTGCTGGCAGTGCCCATTCCCAACTCCAGCTGGACCCGTGGCGTGGTGGACGCCTCTCGAGGGGCCAAGACCGTGGTGGAGGGAGAACCGGAGATGGGCGGAGGGGATGGAGCTCCTTCAAAATTGACACCATATGGCTGTTCCTTATCCCCAGGCCCAGTAAAGAGGTCTTTCATGCTGGGCCGGTTGCCATAGGAGCAAACACGCAGGAAATATCCCAGATAACTCGAATAGTGGCGAAAACATATGTTTTGGATAAAACCCGGCAGAAAATCGCCCCGTTTAACCCCTCCAAGACAGTTTTAACCCCTTTGCCACACCTCAGTGCGTGCATGCAGTGGGGAAACTGAGGCACACAGAGTCTGGGCCCGTCCTCACCTGGCAGTGGGAAATCTGGCAGGTTTTTTGCCATGAAGCGGGATTGCTGTCAGGTTCCCAATGTCAGCTTGCCTCCCTCTCCTTCTCCTCCTCCTCCTTCCCAGAGCCCCTTATCAAGACGGATGGCTGGATGCAAGGCCGTGTGCAAGCATTTTGCTTTGATTTGCCAAGGAATTTGCTTTGCTTTTGCTTTTTTTATTTTCCCTTTCCCCCCCACCCCTTTCTTCTTTTTGTCTCTTTTTTCCAGCCCGGGCCAAACCTTTCCTTATCGCATCTGGTGAGCAGCGGGCCCCCAGCGCTGCCCTGGCCGCCGGCCAAGCGCGGAGCCGACAGCCAGGCAGCCACAAAACGGCCAGGTCTGCCCACGCCTCGGCGTCCCGAGGGGCTGAGCCCCCAGAAACCAATAGCCCTGGCTCTCAGGAAGGGGAAACTGAGGCATGGAGGTCCTGAAAAGCTGCTGCAGGTGTTCCCGTAAAGTGGCTTCGTGCATCCCTCTGTGCTGAAGTATCCCAGGGTGCCACAAATATCCCTGTGCATCACCAATGTCCCTGTGTGCTGCTAACATCCCACACACCCTAAACATTCCTGTGTGCTGCTGCATCCCATAAACATCCCTGTGCATTCAGCATCTCTGTGTGCTGCTGCATCCCGTGAACATCCCTGTGCATTGTCAGCATCCCTGGGTGCTGCTGCATCCCATAAACATCCCTGTGCATTCAGCATCTCTGTGTGCTGCTGCATCCCGTGAACATCCCTGTGCATTGTCAGCATCCCTGGGTGCTGCTGCATCCCATAAACATCCCTGTGCATTCAGCATCTCTGTGTGCTGCTGCATCCCGTGAACATCCCTGTGCATTGCCAATGTCCCTGAGTGCTGCTAACATCCCACACACCCTAAACATTCCCGTGTGCTGCTGCATCCCTGCACTGCTGCAAACAAACAGCCCTGGATGCTGCATACATCCCTGTGCATTCAGCATCCCTGTGTGCTGCTGCATCCCATAAACATCCCTGTGCATTGTCAGCATCTCTGTGTGCTGCTGCATCCCATAAACATCCCTGTGCATTGACAGCATCCCATAAACATCCCTGTGCATTGTCAGCATCCCTGGGTGCTGCTGCATCCCTGCACTGCTGCAAACAAACAGCCCTGGATGCTGCAAACATCCCTGTGCATTGCCAGCATCCCATAAGCATCCCTGTGCATTCAGCATCTCTGTGTGCTGCTGCATCCTGTGAACATCCCTGTGCATTGCCAATGTCCCTGTGTGCTGCTAACATCCCACGCACCCTAAACATTCCTGTGTGCTGCTGCATCCCATAAACATCCCTGTGCATTGTCAGCATCCCTGTGTGCTGCTGCATCCCATAAACATCCCTGTGCATTGTCAGCATCCCTGTGTGCTGCTGCATCCCATAAACATCCCTGTGCATTGCCAGCATCCCATAAACATCCCTGTGCATGGTCAGCATCCCTGTGTGTTGCTGCATCCCATAAACATCCCTGTGCATTGCCAGCATCCCATAAACATCCCTGTGCATGGTCAGCATCCCTGTGTGTTGCTGCATCCCATGAACATCCCTGTGCATTGCCAGCAGCCCTGTGTACTGCATCCGTGCACATTGCTGCAAACAGCCCTGGATGCTGCATACATCCCTGTGCATTCAGCATCTCTGTGTGCTGCTGCGTCCCGTGAACATCCCTGTGCATTGCCAATGTCCCTGTGTGCTGCTAACATCCCACACACCCTAAACATTCCTGTGTGCTGCTGCATCCCTGCACTGCTGCAAACAAACAGCCCTGGATGCTGCATACATCCCTGTGCATTCAGCATCCCTGTGTGCTGCTGCATCCCATAAACATCCCTGTGCATTGTCAGCATCCCATAAACATCCCTGTGCATTGTCAGCATCCCATAAACATCCCTGTGCATGGTCAGCATCCCTGTGTGTTGCTGCATCCCATGAACATCCCTGTGCATTGCCAGCAGCCCTGTGTGCTGCATCCTACAAACCTCCCTGCACTCTGCCACACTTCCCAGGGCCTTTTCCCAGGAGAGGATGCTGCTGCTGGGCTTTCCCAGCACTGCCTGAAGATGGAGCAACCCCGCGGAGTCCATCCCAAACCCCGCACCCCAGAGCGGCCTTGCAGCAGCCCTGTCCCTATAAAAGGCTGAAGGGGAAGCTATGGGTGCTGGGATGGGGAAAATTTTGGGAGGGGCTGCTCTGGAAAGTCATGAGCAGGACAGGAGGGATTGCGGCTATGGGATGTAGATAGCACAGACCAAAGGGATCAGGGAGAAAGCCCCAAGATTAAGGAGCAAGGGGCTGTGGGGCCGCAGCACCGGGGCCACGCCCGGCGGGAGGAGGTCCGGCCCACCCGGGATTTCTCCCGGTGCCGCCTTCTAAATTCTGCCGATGGGAGGAATGTGCAAGCATGGAGGAAAAGCCCCTTCCACGCCAGAGCATCGCCTCACAGCCGCTTCCCCCCACCCGCTCCTCCCAAGTGGGATCAGAGCCCTCCTGATGCTTCTTACCCTCCCAATTCTCCTGGGGAATTTTTTCCCATCTTGATTTTGGTGGGATGCACATCCCCAGAAAGGTGCAGCATCCCTGCCACCCCCACATCCCTGCTTCCCACAGCATCTCTGCCAATGCCACAACCCTGTCACATCCCTGCTCTGCTGCAATCCCAAACTCATTTCCCCACTTCAGCTCCTGTTTTTTGTTTTGCCCCTATTTTTTAATAAACTTTCCCTGCATCTCCTGCCTCCTCCTCCCTCCAAGCTCTGGTTTGGGTTTTGGTGAGGTTTAGCAAAACAAACACGGTCAAACCACCCCCTCCTAATGTGTAAAATCCCTGGAAAAGCCACAACAGCTCCGCAGGGCAGCCGAGGGCTCGCACAAGGCACTGCCAAGCCCCTGAGCTTCTCAGGCAGCCCCGAGAGCAGAGCACGGCAGATGAAATCCATTTAACTTCCCCCTTCCTTTTTGATGTATTTTCCAGCAGGATATTCCTGGCACGCAGGTCCCTCTGCCCCAGGGGGTTGTTGCTGGGTGCTCAGCCCGCCAAGATGATGCTAAATCAAGGAGGGAGTGAAGTGATGATAAAACTCTCCAGGACAATGGGGAAAATGGCATTTTCCCTGCCAGGCCCCCTCACTTTCCTCCTCTCCACAGCCCAAAAATCCCAGCAGTGGCCAAATGATGCTCAAAAGCCACTTTAGAGATTCAGTTCTCTGCTCGCAGGGGGGATTTTCCTCTCCTCCATGAGCTGCTTTCGCACCTCTCCCACCCCAACACCCATTTACTGCACGCCTAGAGGTTCCAAAGCAGCAGTCTGGGGGTTGGGGGGGCTGATTTTGGGGGTTTTAGGACGTTTGGGGTTTTTTTTCCTAGGATGTTTGGGGGTTTGAGGGTTCTGCTTTCGATGGTGAGAGCAGCACTTTCTCCCCACCCTGCCCAAGAATGTTTCTGCTGATATTAAACCCGACCCGGAGGCATTTGGAAGGAGTCGACTTCCTCGCCAAGAAAATGACCTCAGCCTTCTGCTTTGGAGCTTTTTTTTTTTTTTACCTTTTTAAAGCATTTTTCTCCCTCTCCTGCCTGCCAGGCAAGAGGCACTGCTGGGGCCTCACCTCTGTCCCTGGCACCACTGCCAGGCTGCATCCACAGTGCCAGTCCTCCAGTTCAGGGTGGTTGTTGTAGGTTTTAACCTGAAAATTCCAATTTCAAGCTGTAAATTGCAGGTTTTTCCCCACAAAGCCCCTCCCTGATACGGACAGGATCCAGGGGCCAAACCTGCTGCAAAAACCCACCTTGCACCATCCTCTGGGCACATGGTGACCTTCAAAACTCATTTTCCCAATGAAATAAAGCAGGGAAAAAAAGCTCAAACCAAGAGCTAATGTTGCCCACGATGTTTCTGGAAGGGATTTTTGCAGGAGTTTCCTTAACAGACTCCTCTGCATTTTTGCTTTTATTAATGTGGCGGCATTCCCGAGGCTGCTGCGATGCTTTTGCAAGAGCTAAAACATCTCCTGAGTTAAAAATCCAGCAAATCCAGCCCCTCAGGCACCTCCACAGTGGGAAATGCTAAGGAGAGAGGAGAGACATGCTGGATTTGAGTGTCTTCAGATGGAAGTGCTCCAGCTTTAGGGTTTTTTTTCTCTAAATAAATGTTTCAGTCCTGGAGACACTGAGCTGATGGGGGCAGTTCAGAAAATAAAAATCCTTCTGGAGTCCTATTGAATTTCTAGTCCCTGAAAAGCTGATGCTATTAGGAAATTCTCTCATTTGCCCCTAATAATCAGATGGGAAATGCCTCCACCATTCTTCTCTGCTTGAGGTGGTGCATCACCATCCTGGAGATTCACTGGTACCCCACATCTCTGTCCTGGATCCAGCATCTACATCCTGCATCCCACTCCTGCACCCTGGATTCTGCATTCCATTCCTTCTATCCTAGCTCCAACTGCATCCTGCTCTTGCATCCCACATCCATTCCCTGGATCAGCATCTCGTGGCTGTCTGCTGCATCCCAAGTCCTTAATCTGCACTGTCAGCCCTGCACACCATGTCCTGCATCTGCACTCTTCACCCCACATCCTGCACCATGCATCCCACCTCTCACACCCTGCAGCTGCATCCTGCATCCCAAATCCTGGACCTGTCCTTCCACATCCTGCACCATGCATCCCACTTCTTGCATCCTGCACTCTGCATCCCCATTCTTGCATGCCAAATCTACATCTCTCTTCCTGCATCTGCACCATGTCCTCCATGTGCAGGCTTCATCCCACATCCTCCATCTGCACCTGCATCCAGCCCCACCCCCTACACCTGCATCTTGCACCATCCCTTGTCCTGCGCCTGCACCCCAAACTGCATTTGCATTCCACATCTTCCCACCCCCTGCATCCCACATCTCCTGCATCCCATATCTCCATCACACAACTCCTGCATCCCACATCTCCTGCATCCCATATCTCCATCACACAACTCCTGCATCCCACATCTCCATCTCACACATCCACATCCCTGTCCTGCTGCCTGGATCCCGAGGGCACCAACAACCCCAGTCTGTCCAGCTGGCCTTACCAGGAACTCCCACCCCACTCAGGGCCCTGGGCAAGTTCAGCCCAGGGTCCTTACTGGGGCATACTGGGCTGTGCCCCCTACAGCTGTACCTGGCTGTGTCTCATTGCCACCTCCCCCAGCCACAGGACAAAAACCTAATTGCAATGAAAACTGTTTGTGAGGCTGGATCGGTCCCATCCAGTCCTTCCCACGGCTCCCTGGTCCCATCCAGGTGTCTCTCCAGAGCAGGTGTGATATGCTAGAGCTGCATTCCCAACCTGGCCTGCACGCAGGGGAGTGGGGAGCTTTCCCATCCACAGGGGCTCTGTTCCCCTCCCCAGCACATCTGGCGGGCAGATGTGGCCAAATGGCCAGGATCTGCCTCCCAGATGGGGGACGAGCTGCAAAGTGTCTGTATGGGCTTGGAAAGCAATAATTTTTTCCTTGGAAGTCTGCATTTCCCGGCTCTTTGCACGCACTCCCCATCTCCAGGGGTGCTGCAAAACCCCTGTGCAGAGCTGGGGCTGTGCTGTGGTGCTGGAGCATCCCACGTCCTGCACCTCCATCCTACATCTGCACCCTAAATCCCACTTCTGCATTCCATGTCCTGCATCCACACCCCATCTCCTGTGTCCTGTATCCCACCTCTGCATCCCAAATCCCTCTTCTGCAACCCATGTACATCCTTCATCTGTATCTTATATTCCATGTTCCTCACCACCTGTCCTATATCCTAAACCTAAATCCTACTTCTGTACCCCATGTTCTGTATCTGCATCCCATATTCTGCATCTGCCCTTTCATCCCATGTTCCGTGTCCTGCATCCCACGTCTGCAGCCCCTCTCCTGTGTCCTGCATCCATGTCACATGTTCTGTGTCTGGAAAAATGCATCTGCCTCCTAAATCCTCCATCCTGCATCTGGGAACCTGTGTCTACATTCTAAATTCTCGGTTTCCTAAATTCCTGGTTTTTTTCCTAAATCTTGTGTCTGCATCCTGAATCCTGCATCCCACATCCTAAATGTTTCCACAGTCTCTCTTCTGTGCCCTACATCTGGCACCCTGTATCTGCATCCCAAGTCATGTGTCTCCCATCTGCATCCTGAATCCTCATCCTGTGTTCTCATCTACATCCTAAATCCTCGATCCCCCATCCTACATCTATGTCCTGAATCTTATGTCCTACACCTGCATCCTAAATCCTTCATCCTGTGTTTATATCCTAAATCCCATGTCCCCATTTATAGTCCAAATATTCCATTCCAGTCCTGCATCCTGGCTTTTCCATTCTGCGTCCTGCATCAACATCCTCCATCCCCCACCTGCATCCTAAACTCTCCATCCTGTATTCTGTACCTACATTGTGAATCCTCCATCCACCATCCTAAATCCTATATCCCACATCTCCATTCTGAGTCCTGCATCCTAAATCCTACATCTCAAATCCTATGTCCCACATTTGCATCCCAAGTTCTCTGTCCTGCATCCTACATAGTAAATCCCATGTCCCTAGGTAAATCCGAAATCATCCATCCCCCATCCTGCATCTATGTCCTAAATCCTGTGTTCCATATCTGCATCCTAAATCCTCCATTGTGTATCTACATCTGAAATCCTAAGACCTCCCAAATGCTCTATCCCACATCTACATCCTAAGTCTTCTATCTCACAATTGCATCCTGGATCCTCCATCCTGTGTCTTGCATCTTCATCCTAAATCCTGTGTCCCATATCTGCATCCCAAGTTCTGTGTCCCAGATCCTTTATGTACGTCCCTAATCCTGTGGCCCACATCTACATCCTAAATCTTGTGTTCCATATCTGCATCCTGAAACCTGCACCTGTGTCCTAAATCCTACAACACCATCTACACCCTAAATCCTCTGCTGCATCCCATGTCTAAATCCTACTCTATCCTGCATCCTAAATCCTAAGTCCCATATCTGCATCACAAATTCCGTTTCATCTGCATCTACATCCTAAATCCTCCATCCTGTGTCTATGCCCCAAATCCTATGTCCCACATTTGCATCCCAAATTCTGTCCCACAACCAACACCTAGATGGTAAATCCTCCATCCCACATCCTCCATCTGTGACCTAAATCCTGCATCCCATGTCTAAATCCTAAATACTCTATCCTGCATCCTGAATCTAGATCCTAAATCCTGCATCCACAGCCTAAATCCTAAATCCTGTATCTGCATCATAAATTCAGTTTCACATCCGGCATCTACACCCTAAATTCTCCATCCTGTATCTACATCCCAAATCCTATGTACATTTGCATCCCAAATTCTGTCCCACAACCAACACCTAGATAAGTAAATCCTCCATCTGTGTCCTAAATCCTACATCCCATCCCTGAACCCTGACTCCTCCATCCTGCATCCAGCACCACATCCCAAACTCTGCTCCCAGGATGCTGCCAGGAGGCCGAGGGCTGGCAGAGCCCCCTGTGCCCGCTGGAGAGCCATGAATTCGGGATGAGGCGGGGGCAGAAGCCCCCGGCCGCCCGCCCCAGCCGTGCTGTTGGTTTTAGGATTTGCCACGCTCCGGTGCCTCCGAGCGCGCCGGGTCCCCGGCGGGGCCGCACAAAGGGCGCTTTCAGGGCCCCGCTCAGCACAGCCCCCCCTGCCCGGCCACAGAGCAACACAAACCTTTTATCCCCCTCGAGTTTCCCCCACAGACCCCAAAAGAGGAAAATAATCCCCTCCACGGAGTTAAAAAAACCAAAAGGACCCTAAAAATTAGGGCTGGAAATGGTTCCCATGGG
Source organism: Irena cyanogastra (assembly GCA_013397155.1). Lineage (NCBI taxonomy): Eukaryota > Metazoa > Chordata > Aves > Passeriformes > Irenidae > Irena > Irena cyanogastra. The sequence continues at coordinate 336,564 of VWZV01016427.1, read as the reverse complement.
AAGGGAGCCTGGTTAACGCAGGAGATCATGGTGGAGCAGAAGCAGTGTCCAGCCTCCCCTGAAGCATCCTGGGGAAGAGGGGACATGCCTGTGACCCCCCAAAATATCCCATTTACAGCAGGTAACAGGTGAAAAATTAATTTGTCTTGACAGCCAGACTCACTTATGCAACAAGTTGTGTCCAGCCTCATACCCCTCCACAACCCTCCCTTCCCAAGGCATTCCCAAAGATTTTCTTTTTTATGCCCTTAGAAATATAAATTCCTGGGGGGAATGAACCAGAAAACCCTGTATTCAGCCTAATTATCCCCCCTGGCCGCAATCTGTGATCTCTGGGACAATTAAAAGTGCTTAATCCCAGCTGAAAAGCAAACAAGGTCGGAGCGCGGCGTCTTCCTGCCTTCCCCTCGCCCGCTGCCGGGGTCTCGCTCCCCAGCTGCAATATAAATATGCAATTAAAAAATCGCCGCTAATTGCTTCGCCCAAGGGGGGTTCCCACCAGGGAAACAGAAAGGCTGGGGAAAGGGATATTAAAAAAATAATAATTTAAGAAGGGGTAAACAAGTAAAAAATGCAATTTTTAGCTCAGTAATTAAACACGATGCAGCTTCAGGGAGAAATTGCGGTGATATCTCAGGGTTTGCACCCTGGGGTGGGTTTCTTTTGGGGGGATGCTCTTTTTTGGGGGGGATGGGGTTAATCCGTGGCTCTCCTCTCTCGCTCCAGCGCTAACAACCCCTGGCAGCTCTCGGGCTCGTTAGTCCTTCAAGCAATTAGAGAGGTTGGAAAATGAGGGCAGCCGCTGCCCTGCGACAGGGCAGGAATGGGGGGCGGGGGGGTCAGCTCCCAACCCGTGGGGCTGGTTTAGGGCTGCACGGCCTGGCAGAGATCCCGCAGTGGGAGTTACACTGGCAGAGCAGAGCTGGGCCATCAGTAGGTTTCAGGGTGAACAACCCAGTGCAACCTCCCCCTTGCAACAACCAGCCTTGCCTTGCGTCCCCCAGGGCTTTATTGAACCTTCAAAACCTAAAACAGGTGGCCAGACACCTTCACAGCCTTCGGGTGCTGCTGCCAGAGCCCAGCCAGGAGGAAGAGGAGGAGGAGAAAGAGGAGGAGGAGGTGGAGGCAGAGAAGGGGTGTGAGGGCTCAGGTGCCAGGCAGCCAGACCTTCTGGGTGCTGACGATGTCGCTGAGCTTGGCCTTGATCTTGAGGAAATGCCTTTTGAACTCCAGGCCATCGCCCTGTGTGGGGAGAGACAGGAGTTTACATCCCCCTACATCCCCTGCACCCCTCCACCCCTGGCACCCACCTCCCATGATCCTCCCCCACCCTGCACCTGCCGTGCAGCCCTGACTACCCACCCTGACCCCCCACACACCTTGGAGAGGCGGAAATCCACCAAAATCTTGCTCTCCATCTCCACCAGGTTCACCTTGAAGATGAGTTTGTTGTTCCTCCTGTCTGTGGTCGAGATGGTGACCTGCAAAGGGGAGGGTGCCTCGAATTATTTCACTGATGACCCAGCACGGGGGGGTCCCAGCCCCAATTCCATCCCCTGACCCCCACCTGGTTGGTGCAGCTCATCTTCCAGCCGTATCCCATCTTCTCACACACCTCCTTCAGCGCGCGGTAGGAGCCGTCGGCGTCCAGCTTGGTGAAGAACCGCGTCATCCGCTTCACCAGCCGCTGCCACGGGCTCTGCCGCCCCAAAAAACCGTTCCAGAGGTCATCAATCCCGCCAAAAGGTCACAAACCCCGCCAGGCTCCAGCCCCAGCTCTGACACAGCCCGGCTTTCAGTGAGGAAATGTTGGAAAGCTGCACCCCCTGATGGCACAAGGCAACAAGCGCATCCCAAGCGGCAGAAATGCTGCACAGCCACATCCCAAACGGTGCGAAGTCGGCCCTTGGTATCATAAAAATGCTCTTTAAAGACACATTTAGGGTGCAAAGTTGCACCCCAATGGTGTAAATAATGCAATGATGGACCCTGATACTGTAAATTGGATGTGAAGTTGCCTCCCAAATGCTGCAGAGCTGTACCCTGGAACTGGAAAGTTGCATTTTATTACTCAAATACTGGAAAATCGTGGCCCAAATACCACCGGGTTGCACTCTGAGATGACAAACCTTGCTCAGCTGCACTCCAGTGCTGCCAAGCTGCTCCCTGATATTGTCAATCAGATGTGAAGTTGCTCCCCAAACACCACAGAGCAGCCCTCAACCGCTGCACGAAGTGCACCCTGATGCCACAAATGATGCACATTTGTACCCCAGATGTTGGAGATGGCACCCCGAGATGACAAAACTCACAGCTACATCCCAGCCTTGTCAAGCTGCTCCCTGATATTCCATATACAGCGAAGTTACTCTTTCATGTGGTATTTATGATGTAAACTTGCACCCCATTATTTTACACAGCACAATGTTGCAGCACAAAGCTGTAAATCAGATGTGAAACTGCCCCTCAAGTCCCTGGGAAAGTGACAAACTGACACTAAAAGCACTGCAAATTTGCATCCCAAATCCTGCACCTCACACCCTCAGGTGGTAAATATTCAACAGACACAGCTCCAACAGTTGCTCCCTGATATTATAAATACAACAAAAGTTGCTTCTTCATCTTACATATCTAAGGCAAAGCTGCACCCCAGTAGTATAAAAGCTGCAGCACTGGATCCTGATGCTGTAAATTGGATGAGACACTGCTCCCCAAATGCGGCAGAGTTGCACCCCAAGATGATAAATCTCACCCAGCCACACCCCAAACATTGCCAAGCTGCTCCTTGATGTTATAAATACGGCAAAGTTGCTCCTCATTGTCATATATATGATGCAAACCTGCACCCCAATTTATACAATGCAGCGTTGGACCCCAACGCTGTAAATCAGATGTGAAGCTGCTCCCCAAACAACCCAAGGCCGTGGCAAAGTGTCACCCTGATACTGAAAATACTGAAAAGCTGTGCCCCAAATCCTGCAAACTTGCAGGATTTGTTATTTATCACCCAAGGTGATAAATAACAAAAAGTTACACCTCCAATATTTGCCAAGCTGCTCCCTGATAGTCCCCATCAGGCAAAGCTGCACCCCAAGCACCACAGAGCAGCCCCCAACCCCTGCAAGGTGCACCCTGACACCATTGCCAATGCCGAGCTGCATCCCAAACACTGGAGGCAGCATCCCGATATTCCAAGCGGTGCCAGGTGCCCCCTGCAGGCCCTGACCTGGGAGGAGCCTGGGGTGCCCAGGAGTTGGCTGTTGACCAGCATGTGCTCGGGGCAGGCGGGCTGCGAGAAGCTGAAGCCCTGCACCAGCTGGTCGATGCTCCCCGCGCCACTCTCCCAAGGCATCCCGCCCGTGCCGGGCTCCGGCTGTGACGTGGAATAGCTTGCCTTGTCCTCACTGCAAGGCAAGGGGGGACACAAGGGTTAGGAGTGCTGGAGAGAGCCGGATGTGGGAACTGCACGGGATTTTGCAGGATCTGGAAGGATCGCAGGGGTTGTGCGGGGTTTCCACCCGACCACCTCCTGGAGAAAACACCGGGAAAGCCCCGAGGTGCACGAGGAATTGCAAACCCGTGTGGAGGGAAGCAGAGGCTCACCCCAGTGCTCCCTTCACGGGTGAGAAGTCTGTATCGGATCGGATGTGCTTGGAGAAGCCTCCAGGGGAGTCGGTGACTCCCCCCGAGGAGAGCCGAGCCCGCTTGACATCTGCAAAGGGACAGGACACCAAATAACCCCCAAATCCGGGGGCACGAGCGCGTTCCCCCGCGGCCCCTTACCCTTTTTGAGGGGTCTGCTGTACCACCGGTCCTTCTGGATGTCAGGAATGGTGATCCTGGCTGTCGGGCTCTCCGTGAGGATCTTGTGCAGCAGCGCTGGGGGAGACGAGGGGGTGGAATACAATATGGTGTGTGTGGGGATTTGTATATATTTGTGTGTATATACATATTTATATTTACATATTATATTTAGGGAGCTGCTGGGTGCCGGGTGCTTACCCAAGGGAGCAGAATCAATCTTCTTCCAAGGTGAAAGGTAGGTTTTCTTCTCCTTCCAGTCACTGTATTCCTGGCAGCTGTCGCTGGGCTGGTCCCAAGGCAGCTCTGCCAGGAGATCCCACTGCTGTCACCCCCTGGTGCCACAATCCCCCAGGCACAGATGTGGCACTGTGGGGATGTGGTGTGCCAGGTGACCCTGTCCTGCCATGGATCCTGTGTGCTCCCCATGCATCCCAAACCTCCCCATACATCCCATGGTTTCTCACACACATCCCATACCTCCCTATGCATCCTGAACGTTTCCTATGCATCCCATACCTCCGCTCTGCCTCTCATACACCCCCTACGCATTACATACATTCCCCTTCTGCATCCCTCTATTCCTTCCATACATCCCTATGGATATTCCAGATATCCCCCTCCATGCATTTCACATCTCCCTTATGGATCCCATACCTTCCATCTCTTTTTCACCCACCCCTCCCCCTGTGCACTCCATACATCCCTCCCATCTCATGTGTGCTCCTTTCCCATCCCAGACATCCCCTGGTGCACTCCATGCACTTCCCCTCACACATTCCACCCGTGCACCCCTCCTGCATTCCATATGTACAACCCTGCACATTCCACAAACACTCCCCCATGTCCTCTGCACCACTCCTGCATTTCCCCCACACCCCCTGAACATGTCACATGCATTCCATCCATTCCTAGAGGCATTCCCATGTTCCACCTCCGCTGGCTGTATGTCACCCCCTGTGAATTCCATCCATCCCAACATTCCCACCTCTGGCCAGCATGACCATCAGCACCAGGTCACCCCCTGTGAATTCCATCCATCCCAATATTCCATCATGCTCTGCGAATTCCATCCATCCCAACATTCCCACCTCTGGCCAGCATGGCTGTCAGCACCAGGTCACCCTCTCTGAATTCCATCCATCCCAATATTCCATCACCCTCTGTGAATTCCATCCATCCCAACGCTCCCACCTCTGACCAGCATGACCATCAGAACACCACCCCCTGTGAATTCCGTCCATCCCAATATTCCATCACGCTCTGTGAATTCCATCCATCCCAATATTCCATCACGCTCTGTGAATTCCATCCATCCCAACATTCCCACCTCCAACTAGCACGGCCATCAGCACCAGGTCACCCTCTCTGAATTCCATCCATCCCGGCGTTCCCACCTCCGGCCAGCATGGCTGTCAGCACCACGCCGCAGGCCCAGACGTCGACGGGCTCGGCGCGGAACTCAGGGCGCCGCAGCAGCTCGGGAGCCACGTAGGGCAGGGTCCCGCACATCTTGTTCAGCAGCCGCTCCCGCCCGTTGTGCCGGAACACCGTGGCCAGGCCGAAGTCTGAGATCTTCAGGGTGTCTGGGCCCAAACGGAAGTGAAAAGCCAGGTTAAAACTTTAAATCGAAAGTCAAAATTAACCCACACCCTCCCCAATGAAATTAATTTAAAATGCAAGTTCAAATTTAAGTAGAAATCAAAATGAAACGAAAAATTTTAATTATAAATCCAAACTTAAATTTTAAAAAATTTGAATTGAAAGTAAGTTTAAAATAAAAATTCAAGTTAAGATTTTAAAGTTCTAAGTTTAAAAGTTGAACTTAAAATTTGAATTAAAATACAAATAAAATTAAAAGAAGAAATTAAAATTAGAATGAAAATTCAAATAAAAGCTCAAATTAAGAAATTAAGCTAAAAAATTGTAAAAACTTTAAATTCAAAATGCAAAGCAAAATTTAAATTCAGAATAACATTTTACCCTTACACTAAAAATTCAAATGCAAAATATAAGCATTCAAATTAAAGCTTTAAATTAAACACTCAGGTAAAAACCACAAATTAAGAAATGAAAACGGAGGTCAGCGAGGGACCCGCCTGCCCCCACCTCGCTCGTCCAGCAGCAGGTTCTCCGGCTTCAGGTCGCGGTGGGTGATGCCAATGCTGTGCAGATACACCTGAGGAGGGGAAGGGTCAGAACTGTATGGGAATCATGGCAAGGATCAGCACCGTGTGGGAATCACGGCAAGGGTCAGAGGGTCAGCACCGTGTGGGAATCATGGCAAGGATCAGCACCATGTGGGAATCACGGCAAGGATCAGAGGGTCAGCGCCGTGTGGGAATCACGGCAAGGATCAGAGGGTCAGCACCGTGTGGGAATCACGGCAAGGATCAGAGGGTCAGCACCGTGTGGGAATCATGGCAAGGATCAGCACCATGTGGGAATCACGGCAAGGGTCAGAGGGTCAGCGCTGTACAGGAATCATGGCAAGGACCAGAGGGTCAGCACCGTGTGGGAATCACGGCAAGGATCAGAGGGTCAGCACCGTGTGGGAATCATGGCAAGGATCAGAGGGTCAGCACTGTATGGGAATCACGGCAAGGGTCAGAGGGTCAGCGCAGTGCAGGAATCACCACTGGCACAGTGGCATCGCCACCTCCAGCACTGCTGGTGACCACTCACCACGCCGGCAATCAGCTGCTGGAAGAACCGCTGTGCCTCCGGCTCTGGCATCCCGACATCTGGCTCTGCATGTGGGGAAGAAGGAGAAGAGCAGTCCTCAGCCGTGTGGGGATGACAGTTAAGGATGTCCCGTTGCCCCCAAATCCCCGGGTACCCCCGTGCCGCACCGATGCGGTCGAAGAGCTCTCCACCACGGCAGTACTCCAGGAACAGGTACTGTGTGGCCCCCTCCCGCCGGTGTCCGTAGAACCGGACGACGTTTTCGTGGCTCAGCATCTTGTTGATGCAGATTTCCTTCTTGATGTTCTCTGGGCACTCGGCCGCACGCTTCATGTCCACGATTTTCACGGCCACGGCCTCCTCAGTGCGGCGGTTCACGGCCAACTGCACCCTGCGGTGGGCTGGGGTCAGTGGGGGCACGGTGGGCATGGAACAGGCAGGGGACGGGCATGGGAATGCTTCCCCCAGCGACAGGCAGCAGGCAGGGAATGGGCAGCAAATGCTGCCTCTGGAGACAGGGAGTGGGCAGGGAACGCAGGTGCACGATGGACACACAGGGGTGCAAGGGAGTGTGATGGGCGAGCAGTGGGCACACAGAGGACACGCAACGACCGAAGAGTATGCGAACAGAGGGCACGTGATGGGCGAGTAGTGCGGATCGGGCAAGCTGTGGGCACATACATGGCACGGAATGGCCAAGAGGCGAGCAAACCGGGCACGCAGCGGCCGCGCAGAACACGCAGGGACAAGCAGCGGGTGCGCAAGTGGCACACGGGAGGGAGGCAGGGCGGACAGCGGCCGCGCAAGGGGCAGGGCTGGGCCCCGGGTCGCGCAAGGGGCAGGGCAGGGGCGTGCAAGGGGCGGACCCGGCCGGCAGCAACCCCGCGCCCCCCCGCCCGGCCGCACTCACTCCCCGTAGGCGCCTTCGCCCAGCGTCTGCACCAGGTCCCAGTCCTCCACGAAGGGCACCGCCATCCCCGGCCCCAGCCCCGCTCCGGGCCGCGATCCCGGCCCCGGTCCCGGCAGCAGCCCGGCCACGCCGCCCTTTCCCGCCAGAGCCGCGAGCCCCGCCCCGCCCTGCGCGCGCACGGCCCGAGCCCCGCCCACCAGGCCGCACAGGCCGCGCCCTCACCTGCAATGAGGGCCACGCCCCCTGCCTCTACTTCCATTGAAATCCATTAAAAGCAGTTAAACGGCCCCAACGCCCCTCTGACAGAATTCGGGGGAAAATCCACCAAATTTATTTTTATTTATTTGTATTCTTCGCAATTCCTGGTGAATCAGCCCCGGTGAGAGCCGCAATTCCTGATTTGGTGACGGCTCTGTGTGTATATAAAAATCACTCCCGGCAGGATGGGGCGGGCAGGGTCTTCCCGCCGCTGCCTGCGCTTACAAACGGTATAAAACAAACCCGAAACAGCCCCCCTCGAAACCCCACCAAACCCCCAAATCTCTGCTGCACAGGCCAAGGCTGGGTCAGTGCGGTGTCCGGCGCGGCCGGCGCCGGCTCCTCTATGTCCTTGACAACCCGCGGTTGTCCAAATCTTTCACCTGGGCAGCAAAAGAAGGTTCATTAGGTAGAATTCCATGAGTTTTTTCCCAGACTGGGTGGGTCTGGGCTCGCTCTGGTACCATACCTTGTATATTCGGACCAGCCAGTGCTCTGTGGTGTACGCCTCCTCCAGCACGTCCAGCTCAAAGTCCTTGTTGCCGATTTCGGCGTTCCTCACCCGGTCGTAGCCTGGCGGTCGCTCTAGGAGAGGGCAAAGGACAGTCAGCACTGGTGCATCGCGCCCAGGAGAGGTCAGGGCACAATGGGGCCTCCCAAAAGCAGGGTCACGCCCCGGGGGTGACTCAGGGACTCACTGGCCTCAGTGTAGACCTGGCCGAAGCGGTAGTAGCACATCTTGTACATGAGGCAGTTGAGCAGCACCGGGGAGCCCTCGCGGTCCACCCGGAACTCCCCGGTGGGGGTGTAATAGTCGTGCTCCTTGATGTGCCGCCCCGTGTCCGTGCTGCCCCCGATCCGCACCATCCACAGGAACTTGTTGATGTCTGGAAGAGAGTGGGGGGGCAACGAATGAGGGCTTGAGTTGATTTGGGGGGCCAAGAGCAAGGGGCTGAACTGGAGTGAAAGAACATGAAGTTGGGACGAGGTAAAAGAATAAGAAGCCTAGTTAAGCTGGGGGGCCAGGAGGGAGGGTTGAGGTGATGTGGGGGAGCCAAAAGCAAGGTTGAGTTAGGGAGAGCTCCAAAGAGGAGCATTCTGGCCCAGTTTTCACTCCACAGCCCAAGCTGGAGGCGGAACTCTACCACCAGCACCCCTGGCTGGGTCTGACCCGGCTCACAGCGGGACCTTACCGTCCGATGAGTAGCCGGTGAGGCCGCCAAAGATGACCAGCACATAGCTGACGTCCAGCTCCCTCATGATCTCGTAGGCTTTCTCCTCCGTTGATGCCATGGCCTGGGGCAGACGTGGTGTCAGCCAGTGCTGACGTGGTGCCCAGAAAGGCTGGCCAAGGCAGCGGGGGGAGGCAGGGACCCACCTGGCCGACGCGGGAGATGTGTGTGTTGTTCCAGGTGTTGTTGTCCACCAGGATGGTCCGGTTGGCCATGGCAGTGATCTGGTACCCGTAGTCCCACCAGGACATCACCTTGGCATCCTGCAGCAAACAGCGGCTGTGCCTCAGCGCCTCAGTGGGCAGTGCCGGGTGCCCAAGGCTGCAGCCCCCGTACCTCCGGCGTGTTGTGCCGCAGCCAGTAGTACGCCTCTCGGAAGTCATCGAAGATGATCCTGCTGCCATCCCCGCCACGGGCAGAGAGAACGATGGAGGGGGAGGAATAGGCCTCGCTGGTCACCCAGGTGGAGTGGAAGGTGTAGGTGATCAGGAAGAACGCCATGACCAGGATCATGCCACTAGCAACCTGTGTGAACAACCCAGGGTCTCAGCACTGGAGGGACGGGGCCGACAGCCTCCTGCACTCAGCCCATCAGGATGAGGTGTCTTCTCGAGCCAGCCTGGTGCTCACCTCATTTTTAATGGGGTAGGTGGAGTCTTGCTGCTTTTTGCTCTTCTTGTCTGGCCGGCTGATATCCAGGTTCTTCATGTAGGTGGACAACACCTGAGAGACCCCAATGCCAGACAAGATGCACATCACTGGAGCCAGCACCAGCATGAGACGCACCTAAGGCAACAGCAGAACTGTTGGAGAAGGAATCCAGCAGAAATCCAAGAGAAGAGGGAACTGGATGCCATTCCTAGTCCAGCACCTCAAATTCAGTGGATATATCAGCCGTGGAATAAACCTGTGGCCGTTTTTTTTAGTGGGGAGTTGCTACCATCTCAGACATCCCTGAGGGAAATTCCCCGAAGTGCTCAAAATTGGCCCACATGGGAAACTGAGGTCCCTTCAGCAATCTTAGGTGGAAGCAGGGACTGGTACACTGTCTCCACACCAGAAGTCAACCACATTTAGTGGTCAGAGTGCCACAGGAAGAGTGAAAATGGGCTCATCAGCAAATGTTTGTCATCAGTCCCTGCTTGCAAACCCAGAGAATTTGTTTGAGATTGCACTGGGAGCTCAGCTCTGGGAGATTAGGAACGCCAACCAGGCAGCGCTGGCCCCAGGGACATGAGTAACACCCAAACCACTGAGTTTTGCAACTTCACCTTCCCTCACTGCAGAGAGGGGAGAAACAAAACCACATTTATGGGAGGGAGAAAAGCCCTCAGGGTGAAAGAATCATCACATCACTAAGTTCAGAAAAATAAATTAAATTGTTATGAGCACTCGTTGGCGGTGCTGGTGCCCGCAGCCCTCACCATGACAGCTGAGAAGTACATGCTGGTCACGCCGTACATGATGATGAAGATACGGGCGTCTGAGAGGTTGCTGAAGCAGTAGTAGAGACCAACTGTGAGGGGGGATGAAAAGGGGTCAGGTTCAGCTCAGAGATGAAATAAAACCAGACAGAGAGGGACACAGCAGGCTCGGCATAGCCGGAAGAGGCAGGAAAACCCGCTGGTGACTAACTCAGGGTCTGGCAACTCACCTGGGAACATGAAAACAAGGAGCTGCAGGTCGAAGTAGTAGGAGGACCAAGTGGTGGGCTGGTGCTCAGAGACGGAGGCGATGATGGGGATGTTGTTCTTGGCATAGGAAGGGTCCAGCAGGGAATAGAAACGCCCCGTCCATGGGGAGATTTTCCCTAGGAAAGTGGAGAAGACAAACCTTCTTTGGATCCAGCAGAGGAACGGACAACGTTGACACACACTCTCCCAGGGAAGCACATGTGAGGCTGAATGACTTCGTTTAGAATCACTATTATTCAAAACTGCCATTTTAGAAAGGAAATACAATGCAATTTCACTCTAAAAAACTACTCCCTGCTCAACCTCTACCTTTAGCATCTCTTTGCTCCTACAGAGCAATAACCAGTATCTGCAGCAACAGCCTAGTGTCCCCGAAGTCTCTGTCCCTCCTATCTTACAGCTGCTGCTTAAATATTCCTTGTGGATGCACAAATTTGGGCAGGTCCCAACCTCCTCCTTCGAGGGGACTCACAGACACAGGCACCACAGTAACACAGAGTTAGGATGGACAAATTCCATGCCTTTGGAAGCAAGGAAAGATGGTGAAACACCCTTGCAACGGTCAGAGCCTTGGGCTATACCTGTGAGCATCAGCACGGCCCCCACGGAGAGGAGGACGAAGCCAACCAGGGAAATGACACTCCTGAAGAGGATTTCGAACTGCTGTGGGTTCAGCTTGCTGCGGAGGTAGTCCACGAAGGCATGGATCTGGCACAAGCCGAAGACTCCAAGGGCAGCCATATGCTCCGAGGAGAGGACAGGCTGGGAGTGGGGCAGAGCATGGTCAGATACAGAGATGAACAGGAGTTGTTACTGGCTTTTTTCACAAATCACTGCTTGGCACAATCTCTGCCAGTCACAGGAAAATGTCCAAATGTTCTCTCCCTGTGACTGGCACAGCTGGCAGGAGTCCTTTTCTTACATCCGCTTTGATTCTGATAAGAATCCATATGGAAAATTAACTGGATTCTCCTGAAAACATGAGCTGGGCAGGCCTGTTTCCGGCCATACCAAGACACACATGGCATGAGTGTTTCCTTCACCAAAACAAAAGATACTTTTATGAAAGGCAACCGGTGCTGGGAAGCTTATTAGGAGCTTTGAAAATCATCCAGCACAGCCAAAGGCTCATTTTGCCAAAGGTGGCAAGGAATCAGCATAATGGAAGCCGGAACAAGGAGTAAGCACCCACTTATAACCTCAGTGATGAAGGCAAGAAGTAAAATCAGGTGCCAGCGTGCTGCTGTTCTGTTAGAACCCACCCTGAGTCTGCAAACCCTGCTGGTGCCCACCTGGAAGCCAACAAAGGAGATCTGCATGGAGAGGATGGTTCCCAAGCAGTAGACCGTGCAATAGGCTACGTAGATCCTGTGGGAGAAGCGCCCGGTGAGCATCAGCACCAGGACGTGCAAGGGGATGAGGTTGATCAGGAAGACGTAGCCACCCCACGAGGAGACCTGCCAGGACACAAACCAGACACACACCCACAAGTTCCAGGACTGAACAGCTGCAGAGCTGAGGTGAAACACAGAGGTTTAGCCTTCCTGGGATCACAGGCAGGATTTTCACACAGTAGCAATGCCAGCTGGGATCTGCTCTTAGACCGTCCTCCACACCCCAGCTTCCAAAACCATGGATTTTTCAACACTACTAAGAACACCTCACATAAAACCCGCTAGTTTTGAGAAGAAAGGACTCATTCCATTTCCACCTCCACAGAGGTTCCACCTCTCTGGACACACTGACACAGGAACAGCACACCATGGCTTCCTGATGAGGGCATCCAAAGGGATCTCAGAGTCAGACTTACCCAGAGAGGGGAGAAGGGACACTCACCATGTAGAAATAGGCAAGGGCACACATGGCTGCCCAATAGATGGAGCCAGTTTTGACGGCCTTGATCCACATGTAGTAGGTCAAGAGCATGCAGAATATGGCAATACCTGCGGAAGAACCAGTTAGTGTCATCCCTGGGGCACGGCAGAGAACTCAAGCCATTAAAAATACATTTGTAAATGCTTCTGCTGCTCCATCACATAAAGAGCCAGGCCTGGGAAAAGCGTTTGATATCTGGTTTCTAGACCGAAACACTGCGGTGTTTGTGTCTAACAGCTCACGTGGCTTCTCCCAGCCACACCAGCTGGAAGAACTCCTACACAGCCCCCAAAAGCCCAGCTACAGCAAAGTAACCAGGATCCTCCTCTGCCCCAGGCACTGGCAGTGAGACTGCTGCCTTTGCCAGTCCCAACGTCACTGCTGGAACAGGGATAAAAGCACAGTAGCTCCAGTTCCAGGCAGAGTTTGGGGAGGTGACAAAACCCTTTCTGACTGGCAAACAAGGATACTGGAGTAAACTTGCTGCCAGAGCTGGGAGACACTCCCTCTACTCCACAGCATAGCCAAAAACCACCTCTGATCTCTGATGGGTCAGGTTTGTACAGCACAAACCCAGCAGGAATCACCAGGAAAGGACAGAGTCTCTATTGTGCCCTGCAGCATCTTCCAGCACCACTTTGCAGCACCCAACAGTCCTTAAAGGTTTCTCTGAGGGCCACAAACTCACCTTCATTATCATAGGAGCCAGCAACAGATCGAGAGATGTATCCAGGCACAACAGCAATCATGGCAGCAGCAAGAAGTCCTGCCCCTGCATCCTGGGAAAAACAGCCAGGGAAAAGACATTGGGGTTTAGGGATTTTATTACTCAAAGGAATAAAAACTGCGTGTGGAAACAAAGTTTTCAAACAGATTTCCCACTTCCCAGAAGGTTGGGGTTTTGAGGGGTGTGGGAGTCACCTCCAAACCTCTGACCCAGCTGCTCTCCCAAATGACAAACAGCTCCTGCTCCCCTGAATGCAAAGCCTGTGGGGCACACCCCACTGGCCCCTGTACCTTGAGCTCTTTGGTGAGGTGGTAAGTCACGATGGTGGTGAAGGAGGAGAAGAGGGGAGCCAGGAACACGCAGACATTACGGATGTCGATGGTGATGTGGAAGAAGTGCAGCACGTGGTAAATCGCTGCTGATGTGATCATCAGACCTGAGGATGGAAATGACACCATTATCAGGGTGCTCCAAAGACTCACCAGGAAGGAGTTGCTGCTAAAGATGCACCCCCAAGCTGCCCTCTGTTCCAGCTGGCAGTCACGGATGCAGTCCCCACCCTGATTCTCCCTTGCACCAAGTGCATTTCAGCTTGGCAAAAGCTCTACCTGGGTAAATGGTTCCCCCGATGATCCTGCCCAGGGGGTACCACGCTCGGTCATCAAACCAGTTGTGGAATTTGTAGAAGCCCTCCTCAGCCAGGAAGCGGGTGGTGCGGTAGTTGAAATATCTGTAAGGGTGACAAGGTGACAGCACTGTGGGGGCTGCTCCCATGTGTTCCATGCACAGAGAACTGGCCCATTTTCCCTCAACTGCCCCAAATCTCAATGCAAAGGTTCATTCCTCCTCCCAGTGGACCTAATAGTGTGTTTACAAATGTGACAATGTCCCCTAGGACTAATTCAATCAGCAACAAGCTTGGAACACCGACAGAAATTGTGCCAGGAGCTCTCTCTCCTGCTGTGCCCAGGTCAGGAATAACCACCTCACAGAAGAAAAGCAATGGGAGGTGATTCTTGGATCTGGGTTGCAGGAAGAGCCCTGGGTACCAAATAAATTTGGGTGTGGAAGAGAAAAACCAAGCTGTACTGAAACATGTCCTCCAAATCCCACATGCTCATGGGGATTAACTTGAGCCTGGCAGCATTGCCTGAATTCCGTGTGCTCCAGAAAAGGAAAAGCCCAACAGGCCCCCAGGAAATGAGAAGATGACACTTACGG
>VWZV01016427.1:310432-321431 GCA_013397155.1 Irena cyanogastra | reverse complement strand
GTGCTGCCCCCCACGCCCCCCGGGCTCCCCCAGGCCCCAGCCCCAGGCTCTCAGCCCTCACGCCTCGGGACTCCTCAGCGCCCCGGGCTCCCTCTCCCCACACGCCTGGGCACCCTGCAAGGCCCGGGTACCCCATGAACCCTCAGGTGTCTCACACCGCAGACCCCGCACCCCACACACCCGGGCACCCCGCAGCCCGGGCACCCCTCCACCTCCAGGCCCGAGGACTCCCAGCTCCCCCGGCCCCAGTCGGGTCCCGGTCCCGGTCCCGGTCCCGTCCCTCACCGCGGCCCCGCCGCCCCGTCCATCCGCCCCGCGCAGCCGCCCTGCTGCCGCCGCCGCCAGCCCGCGCCCCGCCCTCGCCCGCTTCCCATTGGCCCCCGCGCACGCCACTCCAAGCGCGGCCGAATCGCCGAAAATTCAATCGAGTGCGGGGCGGTGCGTGAGGAGCACGGCGCCTCCCGATTGGCGGAGCAGGAAGTGGGCGATGCCGGCGGGGAACGAGCCGTGACGTGTCCGTCCGGGTTGGCGGGGCCGGACGGGTCACGTGGGCGGAGGCGGAAGCGCGCCGGCCTGGCCACGTGGGCGGCGGAACCACTGCGGGGGGCGCGGGGGGAGCCTGGCCCTGGAACCCCCGCCCGAGTAACGACAGCGGCAGGCGCAGAACGGCTGAGAATCGTGGTTTCTCCGTTTAATGTTTCAGTGTGAAAATACTAGAGAAAAGTTGATAAACCGGCCCGAAATATCCAAAGGGGTTTGAACGTCCGGTTCCTTCCCCGACCCGACAGAAACGGTACATGCACGGGAGGGGGACGCTGTGCTCGACGGCAGCGGGAGCTCCCAGAAATGCCCGCCCCCCTCCCACGACCTGAGTTAGGGGAGATGGAGGGAGCGGGAAGGGGGACAAGGGGCAGGGGGACACGGGGGAGACACTGGAGGGACACAACGGCAAAACGGGGTGACGGGGTTCCCACCCACTGGCCCGAGGCAGGGAGATGGCACGGGAAAGGCGTACAAAAGAGTCCACTATAAAACAAGCGCAGGGCACAACCCGGCTCCTGGAAACTCACAAAGGTGTTAAAAACCCAGATTTTCCCCCAAAAAATTTCCCGGGGGAGACGCAGAACTGAGTGACACCTTGTCAGGCTGGGTCCCGCCCGCCCCTGGAGATCGGGGGTGCAGAGAAGCCCGTGGGTGTCCCCCCTCCCCGGGGTCTGGGGGCAGCTCAGTGCCCCGGAGCAGCCGCGTGTTTGGCAGGAGAGGGNCGACAGCACTGTGGGGGCTGCTCCCATGTGTTCCATGCACAGAGAACTGGCCCATTTTCCCTCAACTGCCCCAAATCTCAATGCAAAGGTTCATTCCTCCTCCCAGTGGACCTAATAGTGTGTTTACAAATGTGACAATGTCCCCTAGGACTAATTCAATCAGCAACAAGCTTGGAACACCGACAGAAATTGTGCCAGGAGCTCTCTCTCCTGCTGTGCCCAGGTCAGGAATAACCACCTCACAGAAGAAAAGCAATGGGAGGTGATTCTTGGATCTGGGTTGCAGGAAGAGCCCTGGGTACCAAATAAATTTGGGTGTGGAAGAGAAAAACCAAGCTGTACTGAAACATGTCCTCCAAATCCCACATGCTCATGGGGATTAACTTGAGCCTGGCAGCATTGCCTGAATTCCGTGTGCTCCAGAAAAGGAAAAGCCCAACAGGCCCCCAGGAAATGAGAAGATGACACTTACGGATCAAACTCATGGATGACACTTTCAAATCTTAAGACGGAAAAGAGTCTTGTGGAGAAAGCTGCAAACACAGAGAAGGGGCAGAGTGAACATACAGAGCTCACAAGTTACCCTTGGTTTTCCTGCACCAGGAGCCACCCCTGAGGGCATAGACTTACACAGGACAGCTGCCATTGACAGGATGAGGAGCTTGAGCAGCGTGTCCTGCTTCTCATAGGAGAGCCGGAGAAACCCCAGCTTGGTCATTTTCACATCAAATGCAGGGCCTCAGGATCCCTGAATGCTGGACACAAACAGGGAGACATCAAAGAGCGACTCAGACCACGCTGTCTTTAAAGCCTTCACGAGCCTTTGGACTTTAAATCCTCCACTCTGGCCCACCCTGCCAAGTGCTTGTGCCTCCCCCCACAAACCCCTCACCTCCTGTCCTGGCTTGAGCTGTCACCCCTAATCCCGGCTGGTTTTCCTTCCTTTACAGAGCCCAGGACTTCTCCGGGGCAGAGGAGGCGCCTGTTTCTCTGTGCACAGAACAAAACCACAGTGTAAACTTGAGCAAAACCCCTGCCTTCCCTCTGGATGCTCTCTGAAGTTTAACCATCACCCGCAAGCAATGCATAAAAAATATAATCCATGGAGAATGCAAGAAACGGATGTTTTTCCTCACACACAGTTTGGATTACTTATGTCAAATATATACGTATCCCAGTAGTTTGTCAATGCAGACCAGAAGAGTAAAATGCTTTGGCTCACACCAGACAATGTGGCTGTTTAATTCAACCTCCCTGGGGGAAGGAAAAGCCACAGAAATCCTGGGGTTGCACACCAAGGAAGTGACACTCTTACTGAAGAATCACAGCTTTAACATCTTTCTACCTTGAAAACACTGAGATTTCTTCAAATCGTTTCTTGCCCAATCAGTCAGGAAAACCCCTCCCACTGCTCCGGGCAGGCTCAGTCCCAGCACGGGTGGCTAAATGTGCAGTTCAGGTTTTTGAGCTGCAATATCAAGGAGGACGCACTGGGACAAGCTGAGATTTAAAACCCAAACAAACTGGGCCTGGAAAAGCCTTCCCGTGCCCAGAAGTGATTCTGACTGGTGCACGTTGGGCACTGCCTGGTACAGAAATACCGTGTGGCGGTTATTTCCTGGGTTCCCTGGGATAATGACAATGGAGGACAGCGCAGACGCCTCCGGGCATGAGTGGCTCTGCCTTGGGGTGCCCCGATGTCCTCGGGGGGACCCTTCCCTCCCAGGAACTCCCGGTGACACGGAGCGCTCCCGACCCCCGTGCTGCCCCCCACGCCCCNCTGGAACCCCCGCCCGAGTAACGACAGCGGCAGGCGCAGAACGGCTGAGAATCGTGGTTTCTCCGTTTAATGTTTCAGTGTGAAAATACTAGAGAAAAGTTGATAAACCGGCCCGAAATATCCAAAGGGGTTTGAACGTCCGGTTCCTTCCCCGACCCGACAGAAACGGTACATGCACGGGAGGGGGACGCTGTGCTCGACGGCAGCGGGAGCTCCCAGAAATGCCCGCCCCCCTCCCACGACCTGAGTTAGGGGAGATGGAGGGAGCGGGAAGGGGGACAAGGGGCAGGGGGACACGGGGGAGACACTGGAGGGACACAACGGCAAAACGGGGTGACGGGGTTCCCACCCACTGGCCCGAGGCAGGGAGATGGCACGGGAAAGGCGTACAAAAGAGTCCACTATAAAACAAGCGCAGGGCACAACCCGGCTCCTGGAAACTCACAAAGGAGTTAAAAACCCAGATTTTCCCCCAAAAAATTTCCCGGGGGAGACGCAGAACTGAGTGACACCTTGTCAGGCTGGGTCCCGCCCGCCCCTGGAGATCGGGGGTGCAGAGAAGCCCGTGGGTGTCCCCCCTCCCCGGGGTCTGGGGGCAGCTCAGTGCCCCGGAGCAGCCGCGTGTTTGGCAGGAGAGGGCGAAGAGGACGAGGAGGAGGAGGAGGAGGGGGAGGAGGAAGCACCGCTCAGGGCGGACTGAAGGTAAACGGTCTTGTGAAAGAGTCTGTTGCTGAGGAAAACCACCAAGGAGAAGAGACGGAGCTGGAAGTGGCTGAAAGGGAATAGAGTCCATCAGCTCCCGCTGCCAGGAACGCCCCCGCAGGGGTTTGGGGAGCGCTGGGGGAGGCTGGGGTGCTGGACAAGGAGCAGTGGGTGGGAATGAAGGATACTCACTAGGTTTTGCCGGGGGTCCTGGCTTCGTTGGCGCTGATGATGAAGAGAGGGAAAAGGATGGAGAAGAGGCAACCGCTGCAAGGGCAAAATACAATAAAATAAAATAAAATAAAATAAAATAAGGGGCACTCCGGTGGGTGTCAGGAGGAGGAGGGGCCAGAGTGGCTTTCCCACCTGATGATGTAGGAGGACTGCATGGCCGTGAGAAATGCCAGTGGCAAGCCAAAGCCAAAGTAGTAGGGCCAGTTCCTCTCGATGTTGGACAACCGTTGGTGCATTTCGATTCCTGCCAAGAGGAGAATCCCATGGAAATGAACCCACGGGGAGGAGACACCCTCACTACAGAACCATTTAGGCTGGAAAAGACCTCCAATCACCTCCTTTGACCAATCCCCACCTTGTCAACAGACCACTGAGTGCCACATCCAGTCACCTCCTGAACAACTCCAGGGATGAGGACTACACCACCTCCCTGGGCAGCCCCTTCCAATGCCTGACCACCCTTTCAGTGAAGAAATTCATCCTGATGTGTCCAGCCTGAACCTCCCTGGCACAGCTTGAAGCCATGCCCTGTCACCCTGTCACTTTTTATGTGGGAGCAGAGCCCAACCCCCCTGGTTGCCCCTTCCTGTCAGGGAGTTGTGCAGAGCCAGAAGGTTCCCCCTGAGCCTCCTTTTCTCCTGAGCTGCTCTTGATGCTCCAGACTCTTCCCCAGCTCTGTACCCATCTCTGGACACGCTCCAGCCCTTCAATGTCCTTCTTGTTGTGAGGGCCCCAGAACTGGACACAGCACTCGAGGCCTCACCAGTGCCCAGCACAGGGGGATGGGCAATGCCCTGGAGCTGTGGCCACACTGGGGCTGCTACAGGCCAGGTATCACTGGCCTTGTTACCACTTAAGCACACTGCTGGCTCACATTTACCCTTCATTCCTTATAAAAATGGATGCAAGATCAGCCTCTGACACCTGAATTGGGTGCTCCTTCAGTACAGAAACACTCAGTCCAGGTAAATTCCCCCTTTCCACGCAGGGAGCCTCCCTCACCTTTGTTAAACCAGCGGTACTCGAAGCAGTAGAGCGAGTAGAGTAGTGACATGTGGAGGAGGCTGATCAGCTGCCCAATGAGGTCGATAGGGAACAGGCTCACAATCATTCCCTGGGATAGAAAAAGAGTGGATCGAGAGAGGGATGCTCAGGATTTGGGGGAGGGCAGCACCTGAGCTGTGGGGTGGTTGCTTGTCTCACCTGGATGAGGAAAAGCGCCTGCAGCAGGAGGTTGAACAACATGTCAGCGATGATTTTGCTGACGCTGGGGAAGGGGTGAGGCTTCCTGCCCGACACTTCGAACGCCAGATCCGCGATGTCCTGCCAGCAGAGACAGGGGCTTGAAGCAAATGGAACTCCAGAGCAACGGGGGCTTCAGGGAAATTAAACCCAAGATGATGCTCCTGAGCTGCTTTTGCCCACCAGGAATACGCCCAGAGCTTGTTTTGGAGTGGGATTTCATCTTGTGCTCCCACACCACCTGATCAAGCCCCACCCAGTGAGGAAACTCCCCCCTTTGCTGAAGGCAAGG
The DNA here is from genome assembly GCA_013397155.1 of Irena cyanogastra. Taxonomy (NCBI): domain Eukaryota; kingdom Metazoa; phylum Chordata; class Aves; order Passeriformes; family Irenidae; genus Irena; species Irena cyanogastra. Next base: position 315,916 of record VWZV01016427.1, on the reverse strand, counting down.
CCCAGGTTCCTGTCACCCACCTGAAACCAGATGGCATTGACCACCTTACTGAGCACAAAGAGGGGCAGGACCCAGAGAGCGCTGAAAATGGAGGTGAGGATGAACTCCAGCCAGGACCAGACATCACCATGTAAGGAAGGGTCACCTTCAGAACAGAGACAGAGAGGCACACGTGAGGAATTGGTAGGAATCTCCATATGCTTCCTGGCACAGCCATCAGGGAGTTTCTCCTGACTCTAGTTCTCTAAATGTCTTTAAAAGCACATTTCCACCCACTTGATTTTTATTTAAATGCAGAAACACACAGACTAATGTGTTTGAAATGGCAAGACCCCCAGATTGGATCCCTGATGTGCACAGCAGGGTATCAGCAAGGGTGATCCACCCCTGGTTTTCTACTGGACAATTAATGATGGGATTGGTTGGTACTGGGAAGAAGAGGAAAACAACACAAAGAGACAGAGGTGTGAGGAACAGCTCCATGGTACAAAGATCCTGAACTCATCCCATGGACTGCTGAGCACCCTGGACACCCCAAGGGCAAAGGCACCCACCGATGATCTGCGCCGTGACCGACTGAAGGACGGGGATGAACACTCGGTAGAACAAGAAGAGACTAAGCTGCAGGGAAAAACAAACAAGGGCCCTCAGTGAGGCACTGCATGGGCATTTTGTGCTCCTGTGGCTACAGATCCAAAGGCATATGTGCCTCTCCTCCCCCAGTGATCCACAAATACAGAGAAGCAAGGATTTCTACAGCCACAATCTACAGCTGAACACTTTAACATTTCCATGCTAATCCCACATACTCTGCACCAGTGTAATGAGAAAATGAAGCCATTTTTTTGGTTATTTAATTTATGAAGTGTTGGCTTCATTAAGGATCAGCCTTATGAACCAGGCATAGCAAGTCAGAGCTGAGGAAATGTCTTCAAGACATCAATATCCAGCTGGCAAAACAGTATCCTAGGCTGCAGCAAAGCAGGAATTGAATGTTCAGGTGGAGAGCAGTCTCAAAGACAAGCAGCTTGGGTTTCCTGTGTGGGTCTCTTGAGTAAGTCTGTGGTCCTGCATCCCATAGTGAATCCCTTAAAATACACCATTGGGATTGGAAGGTGCTGGTTCCCAGCAATTCCTGCTGCCATGCTGATGGCTCACCATTCCCAGCCTATAAGAGCTAGAGCAGGACATGGGTTTTCACAGGAGTTTTAAAATAAAAACTGTAATAAATAAGAAAAATCTCCACATACCCAGAAGACACCTCCATTCCAGGCACAACACTGAAATATCCGGCTCACTATCCGGGGTTCACTGCGAGAGAGAGGCGTGTTAATGTCCCAGCATCTGGACAAGTGCTCCCTCATGAGTGCAAACTACTTCTGCCCCACGTTTTGGACACCTTGGAAAAGTCACCAAGAACCAGCTCAACACCAACTGTGCACCTGATTTCATCCAAACACAGAAATCCTGGAAGGAATCCCTGCACAGATTCACACCACGTCTCAGCCAGTGCAGTCTCTGTAGAGAGACTTACATCAGGGAGACTCTTTCAGCCTTTATCAGTTCCCAAAATCTGCACTGAAACAGAAAAAGAGCAAAGCTTTCTTCCAGATTTTTAAGCACATATTGTAGATCTCAGGCTTTGTTCTTCCCAAACTCTTGCTACAGTAAAACTGAGAAATTTTTGGCATTTTTTGGTCTCAGAAGAGGCTGTTTCAGCTTGGGGTGGTTTTGGTGTCTCTATTTGGACATGCAAGAGCAGCTCTGTGGGACTCTGCAGCACTTTCCCATTCAGCTCTTGACAGCAGAGTGAAGTGATTTTGCTATAAAGAAAACCAGCAAAATTCAGCTATTTATATAAACAACAACAACAACAACAAAAGTTACATTTTTCTTCAGAGGCAGCCCAGATGTGGAGCTGCAGAGACCCCTGAGGAGCATTGGGATCATGGGAGACTTTTCTTTCACCTTTCAGCCAGCCTCCCAAACAGCCAGCCAGGATAATTGGTAAATACATCTCAGAATGTGCATTCTGCCCAAAAGCACTATGTGAGGTGCCAGCCCAGTGCCATCAGGGCAGCAGAGACATCCTGGCATGGTATGGGAGCCAGACATAGGAACAGGTGCTGTTTGCTCCTGCATGAGGATAATTCTGGCATTTCCAGAACCACTGAGGTTCTGCAGCTCCAAACTCCACAAAACACAGCAGGGCTGAGGAAAGAGACACTCAATCTGCCTCGACATGGACATTGGATCCAAGCTGCTGTTTCTTCCCTGATCCCATGATTACCAGCAACAACAATGGATCTGAGATAGCATGAGGATTCAGGAGGAAAAGAAACCCATAAATCCATGTTCTTTCAGTGGTAATTCAAACTGATTATCAAACAACATACAAGGTCCAACTTCTTATCTCATGGTAACAGCTCCAGCTCCATTACGCAGTGGAAAAAGGGAGTTTCATGCCACGTGTTTCCCATTTATTGGCTCTGACTACCAGAGGAGAAGGGAATTACCCCATTGCTGAGCAGCCACGCCCCATACTCACTTCTCTTGCTTCTTCTCTTCCATGTGAAACCTCCGCTGGGCGAGTGCACTGTTAGCTCTCCTCCGCCTCTGCTCTTCCCTTTTCTGCTGGATCCGGGCATCCAGCTTGGAGATGGTGCAGATGCCCCAGATGGAGTCCTTAATTCCCTGTGGACATGAGGAGAGAGGAGCAATGGGATGTGGCTGAGCCAGGCCATCCAAACCCTCCTGGTGCTGTGGCTGGCCTCGCTCCTTGGCTGCTTGGGCTCAGCTGGAGCAGCAACACCACCTCTCTTCCATGGCCCAGTGACCTAAATCACTGCACATCCCAGCATCTCCACGACCAGCAGTAATTTTTTTCTGCAAAGGTGTAATTTCTCTTCCAATCTGCACTATTTAAAACCTTGGCAAAAAATCAGAGTCCAATCTCTCCCAGCCTTGTCTGGCAGGAAGCCCCTCATCCCCTGCCAGCTTTTTGAGGCCAATAAAATGGAATTACACCAATATTTGGGATGTGCAAAGTCTCAGTGTATGCTATGAGTTTGATGCCTATACCTTCACAAATAAAAGCATCTGTCCTCATCGCAGAAACTTCCTCCCACCAGCCACATCCATGCCTGTTAATAAGAGAGTGCCCAGAAGTTTCCCCTTACTCCATGTCTGGAAGATTTGCAGAACTGCCTCCTAGGACTTGGCTTGTCCAGAGAGGTTGTGGCTGTCCCATCCCTGGAAGTGTCCCAGGCCAGGCTGGATGGGGCTTGGAGCAACCTGGGACAGTGGAAGGTGCCCCTGCCCTTGAGAGGGACATGGAACTAGAAAGACTTAAAGGCTCCTTCCAACGCAAACCACTCTGGGATCCTGTTCGATTATTTCCAGCTCCAGGTGATCCCACAACCATTGTCATAACAATTTCCCTTTAAAATAAAGATCCTAAGGATGAGCCAGGGTGGTGTCACCACCCTGGTTGGCTCACAGAGTTCTTGCCCAAAGAGGATAAATCCCAATCCCAAATTCATGTCTGAAACAGCAGAGCTGGGCCCTGACCCAGGCAGCTGTTCCAGCCGATGGTGTAGGAGCACTGGGAAATGACACAACTCCTGCTTTTAGGTCGTGGCCACAGGGCTTTGATCAAACCTTTGTCTGTTTTCCAAAGAGAGTTATTTCTGAGCATGAGTTATTGCTCAGTGACACAGCATGAGTGGCTTTTAGCCTGCATTTAACCCTGGGTGATGAAAGACAGGGTGGGAACAGTGAGGTGACACAGACCTTATTGCTTGCACAGAGCTGCTGTGGTCACAGACATTCATCTATTATTGTTGTTATTATTATTATTAAATTATACACAATAGTATACATTTTCTATTAAAATACATTATAAACTTTGTGTGTTGTTATATATTGTTATTTTATAATTAACATTATTATTAATATTATTGAGACTTTTCATTAATTTGTGCCCAAAGGAAATCTGTCGGAGGTTCAGCAGCAAACACTGAGCCCTTTGCAACAGACACACCACACAACAGGGTTGAAATACACCTGGAGACCTTCTCCCTTCTTTGGGAGAACCAGCTCAACACCAACTGTGCACCTGATTTCATCCAAACACAGAAATCCTGGAAGGAATCCCTGCACAGATTCACACCATGTCTCAGCCAATGCAATCTCTACAAGACTTACATCAGGGAGACTCTTTCAGCCTTTATCAGTTCCCAAAATCTGCACTGAAACAGAAGGAAAGCAATGCCATGGGAAGGAGGGTGCTCCCGAAGTGCCAGGAGCAGCCCCAGGAGCTGGAGCCTCACCCTGACGAGGTCATGAAGGAAGATTCTCACGCTGTCGGCCATCTCGACTCCAGCATCACCTCTGCTTCCCAAACTATCAACTACAGGGACAGGGGGAGAGCCGGACCCGAGCCTCTCTCATCCTGGAGAGATGGGAAACGGATGGAGCCTGCAGAGAGAACACACAGGGCAGAGCTGCTAACAGGGGGCTCACCGGGAATGACAAGTTCAGTCACACCCCCCTGATTTCCAACAGGATTGATTCCCTGCCCTCACTGGGCACAACCGTCCCCCAACAGGCCAGGGAAAGGGCCCATCCTGTTCATATGGCAGTGACGGAGCTCAGGGTTACAGGAACAGCTCTTGTAAACCACCCGAGAAATAAAACCAGCAGCTGAAACAAGGCACAAAATAAACCATCAGCTAACAGAACTCGTGCTTTCCCACCAGGATGCAAACCCCTCATTCCCCCATTCAGCTGCTCTGGAGCAGCTGAAGTCACAAACCCCGGCATGTTCACAGCAGTGCTGCTGCTGCTGCCACCGCGGGACACAAACGATTAAAAATCATTTTAAAAACGGCTTTGTTTTAGTTATTCCGAGTCAAACCCTGCCGCGATCTAAGCAGCAGAACCAGAACCGGCCTCCGGATTTATTACCGAGTTAATCACAGGCAGCTTCCTCCTAAAAATCCGAGTCATGGAATACCCTGAAGAGGGAGGCACCCACAGGAATCGCCCTCTGCTAAGGGGGTGTCCTGGGGGTCTGTACCCCTGACAGCTCAGGGGGGTGACCCTCAGGCACCCGGGGAGGGCAGAACCCCGCCGTGGCTGCCGGGGGTCTGCGTGACCTCCATAACTCGGGGTGCCGTGTTTACCTCACGGCTGTTCCCACAGCCTCCCCGCGCAGTGTTTGAGGGGGACGGCTCCCAAATGCCCTCAGGGCCGCCCCCGCAGTGCACAGAATCCCCTCGGGATGTGTTTCGCCGCGGGAGGCCCGCGGTTCCCGGGGGTGCCCCCCGCGTGTGTCTCCGTGTGCCGCCCCCGGCCCCCCGGTCCCTCCGCACTCACCGGGGCCGGCCGGGGGCGCACGGCGGGACGGGCCCGGCTCACACGGCCCGGCCGCGCCCACCGCGCATGCGCCGCGCGCACCGCGCACACGCACTGCCGCGGCCC